>CM064971.1:335598-451598 GCA_032847665.1 Solanum chilense
AAATTTGTGCCCATCATAGTGTTGTAATCTTCATGAGTGTATTCTGTTGCTATGTTTGATAAAACCACAGCAGCATTGTTTATCTAATAAACATAAAAAAAATAAAAAAATTAAGTCAAATTAATAATACTTGAGTAAAATATAGCAACACTTAACTTCACATCGGTAGTGAAAGAATTTTTAATTTGTACTTTTTTTAAGACTCAATGGTCTATTAGAAATATCTTTTTTCATAAGATAAAAATAAAAACGTATATACTTCTTATAAGATTGTATTCGGTATGTCGTTATTCTTGCTAGAAGTATACCTAAAAATAAAGATGATAACCTACTATATTGAGTAAAAACACATAACTAAAAGTTTCTTTTCTTTTTATGACCTCAGACATTTTGCAAAGTCTGGTAAAATTATTGGATCTCTTCCGCTCTTAATTAATTTTGAGCCTTAAAATTATTTAACTATGTGTTTTGTTCTTCAAATAAATCGAATTTTAATTTTTGCTCTTAAATAAGTTAATCTTTTTGCCTATAACTCAAATTTATGTCTCGTGAGATATAAGATTTTTAACTTATGGAATATTATGATATAAAAAGTTATGTGTTCTAAAGGTGTAAAAATTAAAAACCAACTCAAAATAGGCCAAAATTGCAAATGACCCCCTCAGTGTGGAGAGACTTTTGGAGGGAAACATTCATCCCTTTTATAGGCCTATTCTAAATTTCCAACACTAATACAGATTAGTCGAGATAGTAAATTTCATTTTTTTTAAAGGGAAAAGGGTCTGATATATCCCTCAATTTTGTCATTTAGAGTTGATATACCCCTTGTTATGAAAGTGGCTCATATATATCTCTACTTGTAAAGAAATGTCTCACATATACCTTTTTCCTCTAACGGAAATGAAAAAAAATAATTTTAATCTAATTTTTTTTTTAAATAATATAATCCCATATGAGTAAATTTAATCCTCGTCAAACATATTTTTTTTGACTTTTTTTGTTTCAATGACTAATTTATAATTATTATTTTGATAATCAAATTTATTTATGTTTCACTAATATTCTTGTAAAACTTATTGTAGATGACCAAATTTTTTCTTCGAATACGAAATTAAATTACAATACACACACAAAAAAATAGTTTAAATTTTTTTGTTTAAACTAAGAAATGAAAAAAAAATAAGAATAAGAAACTCAAATAATTATAATAAAAGAAGTCAAAAAATAATTTATGTATGAAAAAATTAAATATACCTTGAACTTTGATAGAAGAATCATATATATACCCCTAAATAATTTTTTTTTTTTTAAATTACAAGTAATAAATATAAATTTAAAACTAATTTTTTAACTTCCGTTAAATGAAGGGTATATATGAGCCATTTTGTAACGGCGTGGGTATATGTGAGCCGTTTGTATAACGGTAAAGGCATATATGAGCCACTTTTATAACGAGGGATATATCAGCTCTAAATGACAAAGTTGAGGGGTATATCAAACCCTTTTTCTCTTTTTTTAATTATTAAAGAAAATGATTGCATAGTTGAACTTACAAGAATATTGATTTTTCCTTCAAAATAGCTGCTAACATTGTCCATAAACTTTAGTCTTTGAGATCTTGATTGTAAATCACACATAGACCCTCCAACTTTATAACCTTTTGCTTTCCATTGTCTAAGACATTCATCAAGCTCCATTTGGTTACGTGAACATGTATAAACATTTGATCCAAAACTTGCTAATTCTTCTACAATGGCATGCCTAATATGTACAAATAGACCAAAAAAAAAGATGAATTATTAGAAATTTATAATATGTAATCAATATATATCCATATCATGACTTATATAATAGGGACGGAGCTAGAAAATGAGTAGAATAGCGAGGATCCTTAATTAAGAAAGCTGGGGGAAATTGATATACTGAACTATTGTTACATTTGGTAATTAACCAACTTATATCGTTATGATTGCTAATTAGCTAGGGATTAAAGTAACGCTATTTTTTTTCTTTAAATTTCCTACAAAAATATTTATTTAGAGTTAGTAGCATAACAAAATAAATCTTGAATTCAAATCGTAGCTCTGCCTCTGTAGACAGACGGAGAAATTAGATGACATACCCTATGCCTCGAGTGCCTCCAGTAACAATGGCAGTATTGCCTTGAAGAGTCCACCTACCATCAGTATCCATTGCTAATTTCTGATTAATTTAGAGAACAATAAAAACCTATAATTTTATATGAGACTTATTAAGTTTAATTTCTTGTTTGACAACTAAGTGGTTCGAGATCGATCGATATAAACAAGGACGATGTAACAAATTAATCATGGAAATTCCTTTATTTTATGTTTTATTACCTTTCACCTTACTAAGCTTTATATATTATATAATATGTATAAAGGTGTATATGCATCTCTTATACATTTGTATAATTTTTTTTTTTTGTGAAATCGACTATACTTTTGGGCTTAGGTAATTAATGGGCCCAATATGATCGAGGCACATCATTCTTGGATTTTTTTTTTAAACCCACAAAGGAACAATTATCATCATTATATGGACGTTCCATTCAATATTCAATCACGCTGTATTTTCTTTAACATAAAACTTAAAACTTTTAACTCTCCGAAAATGAAATATGACAATTAATATGAAACGGAGAGAGATATATCATAGTTCTGAGCCCAAGATGTTTGACTATAAATTTTTCCATTGACGTTGTGATGGTCATAGAACTCCCACATCTAGAAATTGAAAGTCGCATAAACAAGAATGCTTCATGGATGTATGAGCATAATAGGAGAGGTAGGTTTAGAAATGAGGATATCCAGGGTAATAGGAGATCTATGAATTAATGTCATATGCAGAGGTGTGAAAGGCTGACAAAGAATGGTTTTTAAAGAGGTAAATGTAGACCGAAGAAGCATTGAGGGAGGTGATCTGGAATCTAGATGACCATTTTTAGCTCACCGAGGACATGGTTGTGGAGGACGTATATTAGGGTAGAAGGGAATAGGCATAATAGTTGTAGTATTGCTCCGTAAATCCTTGTCCTTCGATTTCTATTACTACTTGTTATTTTTTATACTTCCACTGTCCTTTTATTTTGTTGTTGTTACTTTTCTGCTATTTTCTGTTGTTTTGTTACTATCTTATGTTTTTTGTATTTTTGTTACTTTTTTTGAACGGCTTGAGATTACTTTTCTTTGAGTCGGAGATTTATCAAAAACAATTTATCTACTTTTGATAAGGTCTATATACATTTTACCTTCCTCAAATATAACTCTATATGAAAATATTGGGTATGTAATTGTGTTGGTCTACATTTTATATTATTATTATTATATTATTATTATTATTATAATTATTGTTATTTATTTTATTCTTCATTATTATTATATATTATTATATTATTATTATTTATTTTATTATTATTTATTATTATTATTATTATTATTATTATTATTTTATATATTATTATTATTATTTTCAAATTGTTATATTATTATTATTATTATTATTATTATTTATATTTAATTATTTTTATTTTTATTATTTATTTTATTATTTTTATTGTTATTATTATTATTATATTATTATTATTATTATTATATATTATTATTAATATTTATTATTATTACTATTATTATTCATTTTTATTATTCTTTATTATTGTTATTTATTTTATTATTCTTTATTATTATTATTATATTTTATTATTATTATTATTACTAAATTAATCAGTTTTTATCATGTCAACAACTTTTAAGGGTATTTCAGATATTTGATTAAAAAAAGTGTTTACCAGCACTTATTTGCCAAACACATCAACAATTTTTTTTTAACTTCATCACTTTTATCCAAACACCTAACTACTTATTTTAAAAATAAGTTCAAACAATTTCAAAAATATTTTTAAAAGTTATTTTTTAAGCCCATCCAAACGGGCTCTAAACTAATTAATAATAATATGAGAAAGCATACAATAGATTAGAACGCTAAAATTAATTATTGTGAATGCAGAATTTGATAATTGAAAATATAATTATTTGTCATTTCTTAGTGTGTTTTTCCCGTCTTGAAATTTATATTCATTTTTCTCAAATTATTTTGAGCAGGAGGAAGTACACAACAAAATTAGTGAAAGTATTAAAACATTAAATTTCTGGACATTAGAATTTACTTTTTGTTTGTGGCATCGTCAAATTGAAATCACCATGGAAAAAATTTAAGCTTGGAAAATGGTAGTGAAAAATTGGGGAAGAAGAAGAAGAAAATAAAAGTAAAATTTGGTAAAATGAGGCTCTCACGCGCATCCAGTGAGTGTATTACACATATTATGCTATCTCAGCAAAAAGTATCAAATTGATACAACGGGACATGATATGAGGTGTCTAAAATAAACAAAGTTTAATTGAGGTGTCTAACTGATAATTAACACCAACTTTAGGTGACCACCATTGAGTTTAGCCATAGAAAAATAATATAATTAAGATACCTAAAGTAAAAAGTCAAACAAATTTAAAGAACTATTTGTGAGTTCGGCTTAAAAATTAAATAGGTTACATAATGTACCAAGGCCAGGCATAAAGACGTGGTCCAATTAGAGATGTGTTATATTACAAGTTTGTGACATGCATGCACCTATTATACTCACAATAAATTGGCTAACTAATATACTATGTCATTTTTTCCATTTCTTTTTATGAATTCTGATTAAATTCAGAATTATATCATAAAATAATTAATTAGAATAGATTTACAATTTCATTTTATTAATTGAAATAATCGAACATAAAATTTTTATGGTTTCATATTAATCAAGTACATTATTATTATTATTACTCAGGACATAAAATAAAATAATTAATAAGAACCATTAATTGTGAGTCCACCATCAACACATATAACTTGACCAGTAATATATGAAGCAGCTGGGAAACAAAGAAATGCCACCATTGCTGAAACTTCTTTTGGTTCACCAGCTCTACAAATTGGTGTTCTACCAATACTTCTTTCAATATGTTCTTTAGTTAATGAATCTTTCTGAAACAAAATCAGATACAATATTAATAATTATAGTATATTTCATTTAAAAATATCATTCAGAAATATTTATTAAATCGTTTGTTCTTAATAGTAAAATGTTTACCTCATGAACTAAGTTTTAAGATTGAGTCAGATTAATTAATTTTTTTTATCATGGTAATTTTACCTTTGCTGCTTCGACGAGGGGTGTGTTTATAATCCAAGGTGCTACTGCGTTCACTCGAATATTATCTTTAGCCCATTCGTAAGCCAAACTCCTTGTAAGTTGATTCATTGCACCTATTAACATGGAAAAATACAAAAGATTTTTTATATTTAGAATTCGAGGAATTAACGATAAATGAAATTTCATAGTTTAACAATAAAAATCACATGCTAAACGAATTACATGAAAATCAATTAGCTAGGAGCTATATAACGACAAACTACCTGGATTACCTACAATTTTCATATTTTCTAGCTAGTAGTAGTGTATATTGGTAACAGTCATTGTATATATTGCATTATATATATATATATATCAAATAATGCAAGATTTTGAAAGATAAAACTTATTTTCTAGATAATAATAAAGTTTTAGTAATTAGTGGTACTTAGGGCTCTATCCATCTTTAGCCCGTAGTCCACAAAAATATTCTAATATTTCAAATAATTTGAAACAAGAGAACTTAAAGAAATTAAAAAATAAATTGAGTACTTTTTGCTCCTTTACCATCTTTAAGCATGACAAATATATTTAAACATGACAAATATATTTAATATACGATAAAAGTCATTTATTAAAAACATCATTTCCATAAGTTAGCTACATTAGGTAATTTTTCATTCTATCGAAAAATAACTTTCTTTCACTTGTGGACTAAAGTCGTTCTCCTTTTGAACTTCACTTTATTTCAACTAACATTTTGATCTTATTATTTATCTTCAATACTCAAAAGCATCATCGAAACAATCTTCGATTTGCTGATAATACAATTTCAATTTTTTAATGTATATTTAATTTATTTTTAGACGTCATATTTTCGATAAAAAATTAATTATGTCATACTTTGTCAAATACACTTAACAAGTGGTGATCATGGTTAAGATTCCCTATCTTTAACTAAACATCTCAGGTCTAAGTCCTGAAAATGAAAAAAGTCTCATTAGAAGTTCAACCCTTATATAAGGTCTTATAATGCGCAAATTTTGAATTAATCGAACCTCGAGAATTACCTTTAGTTGCTGAATAGATGGAACTTGCTGGAAATGCCACAAACCCAAGAACAGAAGAGATGAAGACAATGCTACCACTTTCTGAGGCCTTCAAGATTGGGTGTGCAATTTGGGAGATGTGGTGAGAAGCTTCAAAATTGGTTTTCATAAGAATTGAGTAATCATCCTCAGTGAACTCTGTAGCTGGCTTAAGTATTACTATACCTGCATTATTTATCTATATATATAAAAAAATTGAAGTTTAGATATCTTTTGGCTATAGCAACAATCGCAGAATCAAAGTTTTTATTAAGGAGATTCGAAAAATAAAAATATAATACCTAAAATTTGAATTTGAAACTTTAAGGTAAATTTTAAAATTTTAAACCAGACAAAGTATGTATTTGTTATTTGTAGTTTTGATGATGTGACAAACTCAGGGACCTTGTAAAGGTACCATGTTCTCAACATGAGTTCTAATGATGTGACAAACTCAGGAACCTTGTAAAGGTACCAGATTCGCAACATGAATAGCCTGTTGACTGCCAGCTGGAGAAGGTACAGAAAGTGGGTGCACATTTCTCAACGGCGTCAGAAAAGTCAGACCTTTTTAATCAATGTCAAGAGTTTAAGGAAAGGGACTTGTCTATACAATGTCACTTTTCTTAACATTATTCTTTAGTTTTTGCAACTTGAAAAAGTACTCTCAAGAACATTAGCAAAGTGTCACGACCCGCCAGATACCCAGGCAGATCGCGACCTGCCTAGGCAGCCAGCAGCAGGCGCAAGGGGGCAGGCAGCCCAAACCGGTCAGTAGACCAAGGTGCAGGCGCCCAAGCAGGCAACAGTTGGAGGGGCAGCCGTTACAACAGTTTTGGCAGTTTCAGCCGTTTCAGCTGTTACAGCCGTTACAGCTGTTACAGCAGGTGAAGGGGCAGCAGTTTCAAGCCTTGGAGAGGCTTGCTCAAGGCCTCTAGGACGTGGGGGAAAACTAGTCAAGGCTAGGAGTCCCTTTTGGAAGATTTAGAAGCATGTCTTGAGGGCATGGCTTAGGGGTTTGTATATAGTAGCATTTATTTACTCTTAGTGTTTAGAGTAGTATAAATAGGTAGTCATTGTATTTGTAATACATCTATCAATCATCAATACAAGTCTTTCTTCCAAAACTGCCTTTGTGACTCTCTTTCTTATTTCTCTTAGCGATCCGAGTGTGAGGCTTACTTGAGTTTGCAAGAACGTGCAAGAATCATGAGTAAACCGTCAAGTGCCGCACGGAGTATTGTCTAGATCGAAAAGTCCGTGACAAAAGGCTATAGAAAATCAAAGTGAGGAATTATTCTATAACAAATGAAAACTCAGGTGCATATCGTGTAGTTGTTTGAGAATATATTCTTGTGGTCTTACATTGTAAACTGTTCCTAAATCTATAAAGGAATCAGTGTGGTGGTGTTGAAATTCTAAGTTGTCTAGAGAGATAGCTTAGAGGGTAGAATAACTTCTACTTAGGCTTATCAAATAATAGAGTTATTGCTTGATCGTGAGATTAAAAACTTTTTCTCACATTTGTGTAACTGGTTTTACTTTTTCTTGCGAAGATTAGTGAAATATTTGTGAAAATCCTGTGATACAGGTCGTGATTTTACTCCCTTAAGCAAGGAGGTTTCCACGTAAAATTGTTGTGTAGTTAAATTGCATTTAGTTTCTGTTCTTACTTGATTTTGTGTCAAGGGGCCTGGTCCGTTGACTGATAATTCGACGCATATATTCTAACAATATTTTCTTTGTCTCTATTTATATGATCTACTATTATTTTCTGTTAATATCCTAGAAAAAATAATTTTTTTTTATATTTTAAAAATAACTTGATATTAAAATTTTATTTTATTTTAGTGAGATAACTTTATGTCGCAAAAATTCTCGATGTTTATACAATAGTCTATCACAAATAGTAGTTCATTAGAATTTTCATTAAAGGTGTTCAAAAATATGAAGAGTAATTATACGAAGAAAATAAGAGGATTCAACATCTACTACGTATACATAGTATATAATATTAACCGTGTACATATGGTGTAATTTTTATCTCAGGAGATTCGTATAACTCTTTCCTCCTATCGGGCTTCGCCTCGATTTTGACCAGTGGCGAAATTAGAAAATTTTCTAAATTTATTCAAAATTTAAAAGATATCTCTAAAAAAGATGCTTGACTTATACATATATACAATAGTATTTTTTTATATGCATAAATATAATTTTTCAACAAAGATTGTTCAAGAAATTACTCTTGAATCTAGATATATAGCTACGCCACTGAACCTAACTTGTAAGTTTTAAAAGATTTTTCTTTTCTTACACTTTTAACTTAATAAGAGTGCATCATATCATATAAATTGAAACGAAACAAACAAATAGTAAAAAAAAAATTAAAAAAAAAAACTTACTAGAATGTTGAGCTTTCCTTGGAAAAAATTGATAACCTTCTCCATAAGCATCTCTCTTTGGGATCTCAAAGTCAAATCACATACACATCCTTCTACTTTGTAACCTTTGCTTCTCCATTTCTTTAAACACTCATCAAGTTGTTCTTGATTTCTACAACATGTATAAACTATGGCACCAAATCCAGCTAATTCTTCTACTATGGCATGCCTAATTTTTAATCAAAACAATAGAAAAATAATATCAACAACAATAATGATAACAAATTCAATACTATAACTGGAGTCTGAGAAAGTGTATATATAATTTAACTAGAATTAATAGCCAGAAGATGTATAACACATTAACGTGATTCATATATATTATATGTTTATAATCAATGTATACGGACTAAAATCGACAGATACATGAAACACTTAAAACTCGAAAGTTTACCCTATGCCTTTAGTGCCTCCAGTCACAAGGGCAGTTTTTCCTTGAAGAGTCCACCTTCCATCTTCACTATTACTGTATTCATTTTTTTCTACCATTGCTAGTTCTAGCTAGTTAACTTAAGTTGAATAATACTAATTAAGCAACATCTTTTTGTGTTAAATATGTGAAAAATGTGCCAAGGGTTCATAAAAAAGTGGTCCAATTACAGCTGTGTGATATTGCTAAGTTTGTGACATGCACACTTACTATAGTCACAAATTTATTAGGTAGCTTGTATGTCATGTCAATTGTCAATTATTATATGTGCCCGTCCGTCCTGAATTAACTTCTTGTTTATTTTTTCTGTCCTTCTACGGCAACATTAATTAAAACTCGATATTTTTAAATACTTATCATCTTTTTCTGTCCTTCGATGGCAACATTATTATTATTATTATTATTATTATTATTATTATTATTATTATTATTATTATTATTATTATTATTATTATTATTATCAAAAGGGATAATGCCAAGTACCCCCTCAACCTATGCCCGAAATCCCAGAGACACACTTATACTATACTAAGGTCCTATTACTCCCCTGAACTTATTTTATTAATAATTTTTTACCCCTTTTTAGCTTACGTGGCACCATCTTGTGGGCCCAACGATGGTTGACTTTTTTTTCTAACTAGTGCCACGTAGGCTAAAAAGGGGTAGAAAATTACATATAAAATAACTTCAGGGGGGTAATAGGACCTTAGTATAGTATAAGTGTGTCTCTGAGATTTCGGACATAAATTGAGGGGGTACTTGGGTATTTTCCCTTATCAAAATATAATATAATGATAATCATATTATTACTGTTAATAATTTTTAGAAAATATTTTATTGTGATGATGTTGTTTAGTGCATAAGTAACTCAACCCATCTTGTATGGGTTAAGAGCTAGTTAGTTTTTGACTTATTAGAATGTTTGACAAATATCAAAGTAATTTATTTTAAGTTAAAAATAATTTATTTTTAGTCAAAAGTTAAAAGCTAGGTGAGAGGTGCTTTTTTTTCAACTTTAAAGTCATTTTATGTTGACCGTGTATATTATCTTTTTATCCTTAATTCTTTTATTATTATTATTAGAGAAAATGGTCTAACCTCCCCCCCCCCCACACACACACAACCTATACCCGAAATCCCAACTACACACTCCAACTTCACGGGTGTTCCATTACCCATCTAAACTATATTTTTATATATTTTGTACCCGCCTAAGTCATGACCTCAACACATAAATCAAATAAGTTGTCATGCGTGATTGCACGCGTTGGGACCCCCACCTTGACTGAAAATGATCCAATAAGTACATTAGCATCGTCAAAAGAAATGTAGCACGGATGCAAGAGAAAAACGCATACACCATAGCATGGGCAAAACCAAAATCTTTTTCTCGGATTTAATTTTGACTAAGAAATTTCACAAATTTAGCAAAATTCCGTGTTTGCATCTCACTAAAGCGTTGAGCATTGGGTCTGATTCATCCATACAAAGCCTATTCAAGTTTTCATTTGTCATTTTTGATGAATTTCGAGAAAAATTAAAATTCTAATTAGAGACCTAAATAAGAAATTAGAGGAATTACAAACTCTAAATTGTAGATTTGAAGTAAAAATTAACATTAACAACTGAACCTTACTTAATTTTGAGAGGAAATCGTGAGTTTTTCACAAAAGAAACAAGGATTAATGGTGGGGGAAGAAGTAATGGTTATTTAAAAGTAGGAAAGATGACTCTTGGAGAAGGAGGAATTTTTCGTCAAATCATGCTTCTAAAGCGCCTAGAGGCGGTGACAACACCTCCCATAACAGATCAACACTTAGGTGGGTAGAAAATATATAAAATATAGTTTAGGTGGGTAATGGAATACCCGTGAAGTTAGAATGTGTAGTTGAGATTTCGAATATAGATTGGGGGGTTTTATGACCATTTTCTCTTATTATTATTATTATTATTATTATTATTATTATTATTATTATTATTATTATTATTATTTATTTTATTATTCTTGATTATTATTATCTTATATTATTATTATTATAATTATTATATTATTATTATTATTATCATTTATTTTATTCTTCATTATTATTATATATTATATTATGATATTATTATTCTTTATTATTATTATTATATATTATATTATTATTATTTATTTATATATTTTATTATTCTTCATTTATTATTATGTATTACATATTATATTATATTATATTATTATTATTTTTATATTATTATTATTATATTATTATTATTATTTTCATATTATTTTATTATTGTTATTGTTATTTATTATTATTATTATATATTATTATTATTATTAACATTTTATATATTATTATTATTATTTATTTTATTATTTATTTTATTATTTATTATTATTAATATTTTATATTATTATTATTATTATTATTTATTTTATTATTTATTATTATTAATATTTTATTATTTATTATTATTATTTTATTTATTATTATTATTATTATTATTATTTTATATTATTATTATTATTATTATTATTATTTTCATATTGTTTTATTATTATTATTACTATTTATATTTAATTATTTTATTTTATTATTATTATTATTATATAGTATTATTATTAATATCTATTATTATTATTTATTATTATTGTTTTATATATTATTATTATTATTAATATTATTATTATATATTATCATTATTATTATTATTATTATTGTTATTATTTTCATATTGTTATATTACTATTATTATTACTTACATTTAATTATTTTTATTTTTATTATTATTATTTATTTTATTATTGTTATTGTTATTATATTATTATTATTATCATATATATTATTAATATTATTTATTATTATTATTATTTATTTTATTATTCTTTATTATTATTATTTATTTTATTATTCTTTATTATATATTATATATTATTATTATTACTAAATTAATCAATTTTTATCATGTTAACAATTCTTAAGGGTATTTCAGATATTTTGATTAAAAGAAGTGTTTACCATCACTTATTTGCCAAACACATCAACAACTTTTTTTTTAACTTCAACACTTTTATCCAAACACCTAACTACTTATTTTAAAAATAAGTTTCAACACTTTCAAAAATATTTTTTAAAAGGTAGTTTTTTAAGCCCATCCAAACGGGCTCTAAACTAATTAATAATAATATGAGAACACATACAAATAGATTAGAACGCTAAAATTAATTATTGTGAATGCAGAATTTGATAATTGAAAATATAATTATTTGCCATTTCTTAGTTTATTTTTCCCGTCTTGAAATTTATATTGATTTTTCTCAAATTATTTTGAGGAGGAAGAAGAACACAACAAAATTAGTGAAAGTATTAAAGCTTAAAATTTCTGGACGCTAAAATTAACTTTTTGTTTGTGGCATCGTCAAATTTAAATCACCAAGAAAAAAATCTAAGCTTGAAAAATGATAGTGAAAAATTGGGGAAGAAGAAGAAGAAAATAAAATAAAATTTGGTAAAATGAGGCTCTCACACGCGTCAAGTGAGTGTATCACACTTACTATGCTATCTCAGCAAAAAGTGTCAAATTAATATAACGGAGCATGACATGAGGTATCTAAAATGAACAAAGCTTAGTTGAAGTGTCTAACTGAAAATTAGTATCAATTTTAGTTAGCCACCGTTAAGTTAAGCCATAAAAAAATAACGTAATTAAGATACCTAAAGTAAAAAATGAAACAAATTTAAAAATCTACTTATGATTTCGGCTTAAATATTAAATAGGTGATATAATGTACCAAGGCCAGGCATAAAGACGTGGTCCAATTAAAGATGTGTTATATTGCAAGTTTGTGACATGCATGCACCTATTATACTCACAATAAATTGGCTAACTAATATACATGTCATTTTTTTCCATTTCTTTTTATGAATTCTGATTAAATTCAGAATTATATCATATAATAATTAATTAGAATAGATTGACAATTTTATTTTATTAATTAAAATAATCGAACATAAAATTTTCATGATTTCATATTAATTAAGTACATTATTATTATTCAAGACATAAAATAAAATAATTAATAAGAACCATTAATTGTGAGTCCACCATCTACACATATAACTTGACCAGTAATATATGAAGCAGCTGGGAAACAAAGAAATGCCACCATTGCTGAAACTTCTTTTGGTTCACCAGCTCTACAAATTGGTGTTCTACTAACACTTCTTTCAATATTTTCTTTAGCTAATGAATCTTTCTGGAACAAAATCAGATACAATATTAGTAATTATATTATATTTCATTTAAAAATATCATTCAGAAATATTAATTAGATCGTTTGTTCTTAATAGAAAATTTTCACAAAATGAACTGAGTTTTAAGATTGAGTCAGATCAATTAATTTTCTTATCATCGTAATGTTACCTTTGCTGCTTTGATGAGGGGTGTGTTTATAATCCAAGGTGCTACTGCGTTCACTCGAATATTATCTTTAGCCCATTCGTAAGCCAAACTCCTTGTAAGTTGATTCATTGCACCTATTAACATGGAAAAATACAAAAGATTTTTTATATTTAGAATTCAAAGAATTAGCAATAAATAAAATTTCATAGTTAAAGAATAAAAATCACATGCTAAACGAATTACAAGAAAATCAATTAGCTAGGAGCTATATAACGACAAACTAGCTGGATTACCTATAATTTTCATATTTTCTAGCTAGTAGTAGTGTATATATGTATTGCATTATAATTTTATATATATATATATATATATATATATATATATATATATATATATATATATATATATATATATATATATCAAAAATGAAAGATTTTGAAAGATAAAACTTATTTTCTAGATAATAATTAAGTTTTCGTAATTAGTGGTACTTTAGGGCTCTATCCATCTATAACCCGTAGTCCACAAAAATATTCTAACATTTCAAATAATTTGAAACAAGAGGACGTCATATTTTCTATAAAAAATTAATTATGTCATACTCTGTCAAATACACTTGATAAGTGGTGGTGGTCATATTTAGGATTCCCTATATTTAACGAGACGTCTCAAGTCTGAGTCTTGAAAATGAAAATGTCTCATTGGAAGCTCAACCCTTATATATAAATAGATTTTATAATGTGCGAATTTGAATTAATCAGATTTCGAGAATTGAGAATTACCTTTAGTTGCTGCATAGATGGAATTTGTTGGCAATGCCACAAGCCCAGCAATAGAAGAGATGAAGACAATGTTTCCACTTTTTGAGGCCTTCAAAATTGGGTGTGCAATTTGGGAGATGTGGTGAGAAGCTTCAAAATTGGTTTTCATGATAATAGAGATATCCTCCTCAGTGAACTCTGTAGCTGGCTTAAGTATTATTATACCTGCATTATTTATCTATATCAAAAAAATTAAAGTTTAGATATCTTCCGGCAATAATTGCAAAATCAAAATTTTCATTAACGTGATTTGAAAAATAAAAATTTAGTACACAGAATATGAACTTGAAACTTTAAGGTAAATTTTAAAATTTTAAACAAGATAAAATAGGTATTCTCTTTGTCCCTATTTATATGATGTACTTTTATTTTTATTTAATATTCTAGAAAACATATTTTTTATATTTTAAAAATAGCTTAATATTAAAATCTTATTAAAAATATTGATGGCTAATACATTAGTCTATCATAAATAAGTTTAAATTAGAATTTTCATTAAAGGTGTTTCAGAAATATGAAGAAGTAATTATACGAAGAAAATAAAATGATTCAATATCTACTACGTATACATAGTAAGTAATATTAACCGTGTACATATGATGTAATTTTTGTATCAGGAGGTTCGTATACACTCTTTGCTCCTATCGGGCTTCGCCTCGATCTTGACCAGTGGCGAAATTAGAAAATTTGCTAAACGTATTCAAAATTTAATATATATCTCTAAAAAAGATACTTGACCTATACATATATACAATATTATTTTTTTATATGCATAATATAATTTTTCAACGAAGATTGTTTAAGAAATTACTCTTGAATCTAGATATATAGCTATGCCACTGACCCTAACTTGTAAGTTTTAAAAGATTTTTCATTTCTTAAACTTTTAACTTAATTAGAGTGCATCATATTAATTGAAAACGAAACGAACAAATAGTAAAAAAAAAAAATTAAAAAAAACTTACTAGAATGTTGAGCTTTCCTTGGAAAAAATTGATAACCTTCTCCATAAGCATCTCTCTTTGGGATCTCAAAGTCAAATCACATACACATCCTTCTACTTTGTAACCTTTGCCTCTCCATTTCTCTAAACACTCATCAAGTTGTTCTTGGTTTCAACAACATGTATAAACTATGGCACCAAATCCAGCTAACTCTTCTACTATGGCATGCCTAATTTTTAATCAAAACAATAGAAAAATAATATCAATAACAATAACAATAATAAATTCAATACTATAACTAGAGTCTGAGAAAGATAGTGTGCATATAATTGAACTAGAATTAATAGCCAAAAGATGTATAATACATTTACGTAATTCATATATATTATATGTTTATAATCAATATACACAGACTAAAATCGACAGATATATGAAGCACTTAAAACTCGAAAATTTACCCTATGCCTTTAGTGCCTCCAGTAACAAGGGCAGTTTTCCCTTGAAGAGTCCACCTTCCATCTTGACTATTATTGCATTCATTTTTTTCTGCCATTGACAGTTCTTGCTTGTTATTTTAGGTTGAATAATAGGAATTAAGCAACATGTTTTTGTGTTAAATATGTGACAAAATGTGCTAAGGGTTCATAAAAAAGTGGTCCAATTACAGTTGTGCAATATTGCTAAGTTTGTGACATGCACACTTACTATAGTCACAAATTTCTTAGCTAGCTTGTATGTCATGTCAATTTTCAATTATTATATGTGGCCGTCCTGAATTATCTTTTTGTTTATTTTTTTTCTGTCCTTCTACAGCAATATTAATTAAATTCGGTAATTTTAAATACTTATCATCCTTTTCTGTCCTTTTTACGGCAACATTATTATTATTATTATTATTATTATTATTATTATTATTATTATTATTATTATTATTATTATTATTATTATTATTATTATTATTATTATTATCAAACTGTAATATAACGATAATTATGTTATTGCTGTTAATAATTATTATTAAATATTTTATTTGTGATAAAGTTGTTTAGCGCATGAGTAACTCAACCCATCTTGAATGAGCTTAAAAGCTAGTCAAGCTGATTTAAAAGTCAATTTTTGACTTATTAGAGTGTTGCCAAATATTAAAGTGAATTATTTTAAGTAAAAATTACTTATTTTAAGTCAAAAGTTAAAAGTTAGGTGAGATGTGTTTTTTTTTCAACTTAAAAATCATTTTATGTTGACCGTGTATATTACCTTTTTATCCTTAATTCTTTTATTATTATTATTATTATTTTATTATTATTATAATTATTAGTATTATTAATATTTTATTATTATTATTATTAATATTTTATTATTATTATTTATTTTATTATTCTTTATTATTATTATTATTATATTATTATTATTATTTATTTATTTTATTATTCATCATTATTATTATATATTATATATTATTATATTTATTATTATTATTATTATCTTCATATTATTTATTAATATCATTATTATTTTTATTATCTTCATATTATTTTATTATTATTATTAAGTATTATTAATTATTAATATTTTATATATTATTATTATATATATATTATTATATTATTATTATTATTATTATTTATATTTAATATTTTTATTATTATCATTATATATATTGTTATTATTATGTTAAACCTCTTCAGATAATATATCTATTTATTTTTTTATGTTTTATATTTTTTTAATAAAAGTTCTGACTTTAACACGAGCTCAAAGACAACTTGCAATAGTGGAGGTGGCTAAGTAATGATAGTGAAGGCAGTCAGTTAAAGCCTATAAGTATATGCTCTTAGGTGGTGAAAGCTATGTAGAAAAGTATATTTTCTATTTCAATTTTCTCTATCAATAAAATTCTTTGTTCTTTTAACTATTTGTATCTGAAAATTTGAAAAATATCAACATCATTGAAACTTTCTTCATTTGCATATATTTTATTCTCTTCAAAAAATATTACGTAGTATCATTTACAATCCATTTTGATACATAATATTTGTTATCAAGAAATTGAAAATTTTAATTAAGTTTTATCCTTTTATTTTTATTTCAATTTGTTTGTTTTAATTTTATTTTTAACTCTCCGCGTAACAAATTTAAAATTACAAATTATAAAACATTTAATTGGTAAGCCATTCTACAAATCTTTAATTCTATTATCCAACTCCAAACATATGATTCACTCACCAATAATTCAAATTCAAGACTTCTGATATCACTGATGTTATTGATTAATTATTTATTGTTATTTTTATTTGATGTGATGACAATAATTAACAAGATCCATTAATAGTTATTCCTCCATCAACACACATAATTTGGCCAGTGATATATGAAGCACATGGTAAGCAAAGGAAGGCAACCATGGCTGATACTTCTTTTGGCTCTCCAGCTCGACCACCAATTGGAGTTCGACTCACTAATTTATTGATCCTTTTATTCATTTCTAGATCTTTCTGCAAAAAATTAGATACAAAGTGAATAGGGTTTCGATCAATTTTATTAAAATTAATACGTCTAAATTTAAATACACATCTAGATCTCTGAATTTGAAAATACATTCACATGTAAATATTAAGAGGATGCATTGAGATTTGAATACAAAATAATTGAGATAGATTTGTTTTTTTTAAAAAAATCTGATTTTATAAAAGTTTATCTTTATCTAAAAATTTATAAATATAGTATAATTTGACAAAATACTAGATTAATCTAACACTATATTGACAAAATAATTTTATAAAGTTTCATATGTAGTGGTTGATGATGGTAAATGACCAGAGTCATATATAATTGTGTGTACCGATTGAGATTGGTGCTTGTTAACGGTGCGATGTATTGTGGATTTAATTAATAGTGATGACGGTATATTGTGGTGGTGATTGATTGGCGATAGTGAAAACAAATAATGGTAATAAATGTTTATGATGCTTGACGATATATAATGTTGACTGATGTCAGCTAATGATGATTATTATTAATTGGTGATGATAATTAATGGTAATTATTAAAAATAGTTACTAGTTGTAATGACAGTTTGATTATAGTGATAATTGATAATGATAGTGATTTTGACTAAAAATATTAATGATGATAAATAATGATGAACGATATAATAATTAATAATAGTGGTTAATTAATGACCTTAACATTGAATGGAAAGATAGCGTGAGTTTTCAATTTTTATAGAAATCCTTGATAGACATCTAACATCTAACATCTAACTATCTTACATATAAATTTAGTGGATTTCCCATAATTAAAATAAATTTATTCGATTGATTAAAATCTAAAAAATTAAGATTCAGATTTAAAAATAATTATATCGAAATATGCTTAAACTTACTGAAGCTGCTTCGATGAGAGAAGTTTTGATCACCCATGGTGCAACTGCATTAACTCTAATATTGTCCATAGCCCATTCACATGCCAAACTCCTTGTCAATTGGTTTATTGCCCCTTATTTTAAAAAAATAAATAAATGTAAAATAAAACAAATAAAGATAAGTACATCTTGTAGTGTAAACATTCTTTATACTGCCTATGATAAGGGTGAAAATTAGTATAAAAAATATATAATTTGTCAAATCTATTTAAATTTAAAAGGTTAATAACTCATTTTTTATATATTTAGTTTATTTTGATTCGTCCATTTAAAAAATAGATTGATTTAAGTTAAATATATAATTCGAATTAATGATGAATGATCTTATCAATACAATATCAAAAATAATTTTTTTTTTGTTATGTATATATATGTTTTATTTGGCAAGTAAACAAAAATAAGCAAACAAACAAAGAAATTAAAACTTAATTAAAAAAATAATATAAAGTTGAGCGATTTAAATTATGAGTCATTATTTAGCTCATTTTGACTCAAACCTAAATATCATTTGACATGTTAAAACCATCCCGTTGGACCCATTAGTTCAACTTGTATGTTTGACACTTTAATGGGGTATATACAAAGTTATATCTAAAAACAAGTAATTAAATAATACCCTAATAATTTTGAAATAAGTGATCTTGAATTTTTTATCAGACAGATATAAAAATCTTGCCTAAATAAAAGAAATGAGGTAAAATAAATTAAAGATCACTCATTTTCAAATTCACTCTTTTTCATAATTTAATCTGTTATATCTACGTGACATTAATATTTTCAAAAATAGACATAAAACGTAATTTTTCGATCATAGTCCAACAAGCTTACTACCTTTAGCTGCTGAATAAATGGAACATAAGGGCAGAGAGACAAAGCCAGCAACAGAAGAAATGAAAACAATTCTTCCATTTTTTGAGGCTTTTAAGAAGGGATGTGCAAGTTGAGATAAGTGGTAAGAAGCCTCAAAATTTGTGCCCATCATAGTGTTGTAATCTTCATGAGTGTATTCTGTTGCTATGTTTGATAAAACCACAGCAGCATTATTTATCTAATAAACATAAAAAAAAAAAAAAAATTAAGTCAAATTAATAATCTTTGAGTAAAATATAGCTACAATTAACTTCACATCGGTAGTGAAAGAATTTTCAATTTGTACTTTTTTTAAGACTCAATGGTCTATTAGAAACATATGGTCTATTAGAAACATCTTTTTCATAAGATAAAAATAAAAACGTATATACTTCTTATAAGATTGTATTCAATATATCGTTATTGTTACTAGAAGTATACCTAAAAATAAAGATGATAACCTACTATAACGAGAAAAACACATAACTAAAAGTTTCTTTTCTTTTTATGACCTCAGACATTTTGCAAAGTCTGGTAAAATTGTTGGATCTCCTCCGCTCTTAATTAATTTTGAGCCTTAAAATTATTTAATTACGTGTTTTGTTCTTCAAATGAATCGTATTTTAATTTTTGCTCTTAAAATAAGTTAATCTTTTTGTCTATAACTCAAATTTATGTCTCGTGAGACATAAGCTTTTTAACTTATAAAATATTATGATATGAAAAGTTATTTGTTATGAGGATGTAAAAATTAAAAACCAATGCAAAATAGGCAAAAATTGCAAATGACCCCCTTAGAGTGGAGACACTTTTGGAGGGAACCATTCATCCCTTTTATAGGCCTATTCTAAATTTCCAACACTAATACAGATTAGTCGAGCTAGTAAATTTCATTTTTTTTTTAAATTATTAAAGAAAATGATTGCATAGTTGAACTTACAAGAATATTGATTTTCCTTCAAAATAGCTGCTAACATTGTCCATAAACTTTAGTCTTTGAGATCTTGATTGTAAATCACACATAGACCCTCCAACTTTATAACCTTTTGCTTTCCATTGTCTAAGACATTCATCAAGCTCCATTTGGTTACGTGAACATGTATAAACATTTGCTCCAAAACTTGCTAATTCTTCTACAATGGCATGCCTAATATGTGTACAAATAGACCAAAAAAAAAAGATGAATTATTAGAAGTTTACTATATGTAATCAATATATATCCATATCATGACTTATATAATAGGGACGGAGCTAGAAAATGAGTAGAATTAACGAGGATCCTTAAGAAAGCGAGGGCAAATTGATATACTGAACTATTGTTACATTTGGTAATTAACAAACTTATATCGTTATGATTGCTAATTAGCTAGGGTTCAAAGTACCGCTATTTTTTTTTCTTCAAATTTCCTACAAAAGTTAGTAGCATAACAAAATAAATCTTGAATTCAAATCGTAGCTCCGCCTCTAGATGACATACCCTATACCTCGAGTGCCTCCTGTAATAATGGCAGTATTGCCTTGAAGAGTCCACCTACCATCAATATCCATTGCTAATTTCTGATTAATTTAGAGAACAATAAAAACCTATCATTTTATATGAGACTTGTTAAGTTTAATTTCTTGTTTGACAACTAAGTGGTTCGAGATCGATCGATATAAACAAGGACGATGTAATAAATTAATCATGGAAATTCCTTTAATTTATGCTTTATTACCTTTCACCTTACTAAGCTTTATATATTTTATACATATAATGTGTATAAAGGTGTATATGCATCTCTTATACATTTGTACAATTTTTTTTGTGAAATCGACTATACTTTTGGGCTTAGGTAATTAATGGGCCCAATATGATCGAGGCACATCATTCTTGGATTTTTTTTTGAAACCCACAAAGGAACAATTATCATCATTATAAGGACGTTCCATTCAATATTCAATCACTCTGTATTTCCTTTAACATAAAACTTAAAACTTTTAACTCTCCGAAAATGAAATATGACAATTAATATGAAACGGAGGGAGATATATCATAGTTCTGAGCCCAAGATGTTTGACTATAAATTTTTCCATTGACGTTGTGATGGTCATAGAACTCCCACATCTAGAAATTGAAAGTCGCATAAACAAGAATGTTTCATGGATGTATGAGCATAATAGGAGAGGTAGGTTTAGAAATGAGGATATCCAGGGTAATAGGAGATCTATGAATTAATGTCATATGCAGAGGTGTGAAAGACCGACAAAGAATGGTTTCTAAAGAGGTAGATGTAGACCGAAGAAGCACTGAGGGAGGTGATCTGAAATCTCGATGACCATTTTTAGCTCACCGAGGATATGGTTGTGGAGGACATATATTAGGGTAGAAGGAAATAGGTATAATAGTTGTAATATTTCTCCGTAATTCCTTGTCCTTCGATTTCTATTACTACTTGTTACTTTTTATACTTTCACTATCCTTTTATTTTGTTGTAGTTACTTTTCTGCTATTGTCTGTTGTTTTGTTACTATCTTATATTTTTTGTATTTTTGTTACTTTTTTTTGGACGGCTTGGGATTACTTTGCTTTGAGTCGAAGATTTATCAAAAACAATTTATCTACATCTGATAAGGCTTGTATACATTTTACCTTTCTCAAATTCAACTCAATACGAAAATATTGGGTATGTTTGGTCATAGAGTGAAATAACGTTTTTATAAAAAAATTGTCTTCAATGACTTTTTCTCATACTAATTCCAGTTAATCCAGAACTAAAAAGGTCAAACAAATAAGCACATTTGAATTTGGAGTTTCATATTTGACTAGAGATTCGACCCTACTTCTAGATGTTGTTTGTACAAGATTGATAGTTTCAACATAAGTTCAACACAATGAAATTAAAAATTAAATTATATAATTAAGCATATCTCCTATATTCCTAAGATAATATAAAAATTCAGAGATCACTAAAATTAATATAGTCAATTCTAATTTCCTTAAAATCGAGACATAGTTATTGTAATTATTATTATGCGATAGAGATAGGAAAAATGAAATAAAGGAATGTTGTGTATTTGTGATAGAAGGATCGAACTATACCATTTGTGTTATAATTATGACTCTCATTTACCTACCAAATCTATATTTTAACTAAAAGATTATCCTTTAATTAATTACTCTCATTCCATTAAATCCAATTCCAATACCTATTCAAATTAAAATTAAAATCCAATCAATCTCTTCAAGAGAAGAGGTCATCTATCTCTTTCAAAATATAATATGTAAATCATCAATATCTCCAACATAGAAAGAGATATTTAACCAAACACTCCATTAAAAAAATTGTTTAGTGGTATCAAATAATTGAATTTTGGATTAGACCAAGTTAGTCAATAACTAATTATAAACATTTATCAAAGGGCTACTACTCCTATAAAATGTATGATAAGAGACAAAAGGAATTTAATCAAATAAAAAACACTGTCTTGTTGTTACTCTCTATCTTTCTTGATTCCAATCTAGCCAAACAAAGCTTCATGTTGGTCAATAGTAAAGTTTAATGCTTTTACTAAGGACACGTTTGATCATGAATTTTTTTTTTACTTTTTCAATGGCTACAAAATATAGTAATTAATTTGATGATTTTTATAATGATCGGTATTACTCTGATCAAGTCTCAATCAAATATCATCAATACAATTAATATACGTTTGATCATGAATTTTTTTTCACTTTTCCAATGGCTACAAAATATAGTAATTAATTTGATGACTTTTATAATGATCGGTATTACTCTGATCAAGTTTCAATCAAATACCATCAATACAATCAATATGCGTTTGATCATGATTTTTTTATCACTTTTTCAATGGCTACAAAATATAGTAATTAATTTGATCACTTTTATAATGATCGGTATTACTCTGATCAAGTCTCAATCAAATACCATCAATATGCGTTTGATCATGATTTGTTTTCACTTTTTCAATGGCTACAAAATATAGTAGTTAATTTGATGACTTTTATAATGATCGGTATTACTCTGATCAAGTCTCAATCAAATACCATCAATACAATCAATATGTGTTTGATCATGAGTTTTTTTTCACTTTTTCAATGGCTACAAAATATAGTAATTAATTTGATGACTTTTATAATGATCGGTATTACTCTGATCAAGTCTCAATAAAATACCAACAATACAATCAATATATGTCTGATCAAACAAATATGAAATTTTAGTGAATATTACTACTGATATCTTTAATGCAGTAATAAACCTATTAGCAATATACCAAAGGAAATTAAAGGATCCAAATAATATGAAAAGTAATCAACCTTTTATATTTGATTCTAACGTAACGTTATTAAAATATATATTTAATATTTATAATGACCATGAAGTGCCACGTTTCCAACATGGTGGGAGATACGTGAAGGAAAATAATAGTCTGATTTGTAGAGTAGCTTTTGAACTTTTCCACTTGGATTTAACCTTTGCAAGTCAATTATGAAATACAGTCAATACAAACACAAAACTTACCTAAGTTAAATATATATAAGTACTATATATTTACTGGTCAATATTAAATTTTGAAAATCACACACTGAGATTTGTGAGGTTTGTTAGCGTTGACATATGATTATGTGAAATTAAGAATATACTACTATAAATTAAATCATGTGTTTCATAATTGAGATATTCTTCATGGAATAATTGTTTCAAGCAAGTAAATAAGCACCATCCCAACTAATTCAAAATCAAGTAAATAATGTGGTATTAACAAGTTCAAAATCATAGATGTAGAAATTAACAAAATACAAAATCAAAACTCAATGTCTAAGTGTACAAAAGTGGCTCAAAATGTGAAATTTTATTGAAAATTGAGTTGGAATTAACTCTCAAATCCCCAAATTACGATTTCTCAAACTCTAAAGGGAAAAGGGTCTCATATACCCCTCAACTTTGTCATTTGGAGCTGATACACCCCTCGTTATAAAAGTGGCTCATATATACCCTTACCGTTATACAAACGGCTCACATATACCCCTGCCGTTACAAAATGGCTCACACATACCCTTTATTTAACGGAATTTTAAATAATTAGTTTTAAATTTATATTTATTACTTATAATTTTTTTTAAAAAATTATTTAGTGATATATATGATTATTCTATAAAAGTTCGAGGTATATTTTAATTTTTTTCATACATAAATTATTTTTTGACTTCTTTTATTATAATTATTTGAGTTTCTTATTCTTTTTTTTTCATTCCTTAGTTTAAAGAAAAAAAATTAAACTATTTTTTTGTGTGTATTGTAATTTAATTTCGTATTCGAAAAAAAATTTGGTCATCTATAATAAGTTTTACAAGAATACTAGTGAAACATAAATAAATTTGATTATCAAAATAATAATTATAAATTAGTCATTGAAACAAAAAAAGTCAAAAAAATATGTTTGACGAGGATTAAATTTACTCATATGGCATTATATATTTTAGAAAATAAAAATAAAAATTTAGATTGAAAATTATTATTTTTTTCATTTCCGTTAGAGGAAAAGGGTATATGTGAGCCATTTGTTTACAAGTAGGGGTATATATGAGTCACTTTCATAACAAGGGTTATATCAGCTCTAAATGACAAAGTTGAGGGGTATATCAGACTCTTTTCCCAACTTTAAATACAAAATCTCAATTTAAACACCTAAGAGTAAAAAATACCATATAATACAAGGTTAAATTTCTTAACTCGAGACAAAACAATTAATATTCACTAATCAAATTAAGAAAATATTGTTAACTAACCGAGCCGATGCAGGTCTTTTTTCAACCCTTAAGAGCAAGGTCCGTCCCACTCTCTCATCTACACAATTGTCCGATCTCAGATGCTTTGTCGGAGATTATCGAAGAACCGAAACCCCAACTAAACATTTGGGCCAAACTGAACCTCTGCCAGCCCAGCCATCAGGCCCCAACCCAGTTGATAGGTTTAGACCTAGCTCACCTAAAGTTTGTTATTATTCCTAAATCAAACTAATAAGAATTTTAAATTTTATAATAATAACAACTTACAGATAACTGTCGGTGAGAATACACAAATTAAATATAGATACTTAATTTGACTTAAATTATGCGCCATAAATCAAGGCTATGTATTTAATACTCTCTTTGTTAAAAAAAATGTTCTTTTTAAAAAAAATTTAATAATATTTTATTTTTATACGTGTATATCAAGATCATAAAATTAAATAATATTTTAATATGCCTGACATATTTTTACATTAAAATTCTTAATTAGCACAATAAAATTTAAATTTTATTTTTTTTTTCTTAAATTTTGTATCAAGTTAAAAGTAGCACGAACAAACTGAAATAGATAAAATAACAAATAAAAAACAAACCATCAAAATCACTCGAGATCAAGTTTGAATTTTAATTAAAAAGACATGATAATTTAATGCAATTTTAGTTATAAGTTGTTTAATTTAATGCCAACCACATCCCAATCAAAGAGTGTCACCTCATTCACACACTTAATACATGTATATCTCTCTAATCTTTGTCCCCTAATTATTTTGAAAAAAAAAGTACCCCTTAATTAACTTTCATTTTCTAATATTAATCATATCTCTATTATACTACTTGTAATTCTTGTTTGTAGACTAAGAAACAAGAAGTAGAAGTAGGACCATAACTTTGTGAATATTTTAATATTTTTTTAATTAGGCACACAAGTTGATGAGAATGAAGACATTCGAGTTAAGTAGAATCTGATAAAGGTGACAATATTATATTAACAATTTACCATCATTTAATATTATAAAACAAGTGTTATTAGCTCCTCATAATATTTTTTTTATATGTATAATGTTACGAAAAAGTGATCGTCCTCTCTCATGTCTTATCTTTTGTATTATTGATGAGACTTGATTATTTCTAAACTCTATTGAATATTGTTAATTTTGTCTAAATATGGATTAATTAAGAGAGATAATTGTTTTTTTTTAGTTGGAGTTAAGATTTGGAACAACTTGGTCAAGTACTTGCTTTGATCCTCTCTTCAATTCCTCAAAATTATATTAGGGTGTCGCTGTGTTTAGACAGTGAAACGTATTTCAATTTTTCATATTAGATACAAATTATTTTTATTAAGAAAATAATTATATTTTTAATAATATGAAAAGACACTATTATAAGTAGGAAAAATAAGTTTTATAAGTAATATTTTTACAGCTTCACGTCTCTTGAGACTATACTTTTTTTTTTAATTTAAAAACAAAATCCAACTAAATCATAATAATCTCTTCCATTGATCAGTTCCATCATAAATATATGGGACATTCATATTTTATATTTAGATGTTTGAAAACTATTTATTTTATATTTTGATGTTTGAAAACTATTTTAGATGCATATTATGAGCTTTTATGGCTTGGAACTATGGAATACAATTTCGTATAATGAAAAAAATAATTAAAATTATGTTCAAATAAATTTCAATTGTTTTTTCATACTAGACTAGAAATATTTAAGCATAGTTATCAAAAAGTAACGGATATATACAATGGAATGAAATAAATAGTGTTTGGTATTATAAATTAAAGTGGAAAAGATAAATATACTCTCGAACTATTATAAATGACATTCAAATATTCACTGTAATATTTTTGGGGTATTGATTCCACAGCCGTTCAAAAACTAGATCATATATAGCTTTTATACTAACGGACATACACATGTCATAATCTTATCAACCGACCCGATATTTATTAAATATCAGATCGATGGATAAGATTGCGCATGTGTTCATATTTAGTCTTCCGTTAAAGTATATGTTCTAGCTTTGAATTCATGAGCATCAATATTTCAAAATATAACGGGAGATATCTACACACCATTTACCATAATTTAGGGATATATTTTTCTTTCTTCCATAAATTAAATAGAGGTGAATTGTGTGAATGGACTCCATAAAATTTATAGAAAAAAGATGTATTTTGTACGTAAATATTTGTAGTCCATATTCTTAGATAATTTGTAAAATATGTGCTGATTAATTACTTTATTACTTTTTTTTTTTTGGTAAACACTGTATTTTACTACAGAAATAGTCTTCTATTTGTCTAATTTTTAAGAATTTAAGACGGACTCTTAATTAGTTGGGTTGTTCTTGTCAGATATCCTTAGCAAATATGGTTGGAATTTGGAAATTAGTATCAATTAAATTATAAATAATACACACATAGTACATTTATTGGTTTAATAAAATACACATATAGTACTCCTTTATAAAATATGATTTTTTCAATTAAACTCAACTCAAAAGTTAGATTATAAGCTACTCTTGATATACCAAGAAGGCAAGAACATATAACAAGATCAATTTTTCTCAGCCACCGATGTGAAACTCAACACTCCCTAGCTCCTTTGTTAGACTCAGAACTGTACATACGGAGTGTGAATGATATAAGAAGGGACTTAATATCAACTGAACAGTGATTAGGACGGATCTAACTATATATGATAAAATCGAATTCAACTTTAAAAGTTAGTTCATGAGGTGATAATTGACATTTAAGATCACAAATATAAAAATATCAATTTTCCTCGTCCCACCCGAGGAAGATTTATTTTAAAGTTAATAGTGCACGTAAATCCATAACGTCTCTGCGAAACTAAATATTTTCTAAAATTATTGATCTAATATTACCCGCTAACACTCATACCGCAATCATTAGTACCCTCACAATTTAATAAATCTATATTCGACTTAATCCAACCAATGTGGGACTCAATTGACTTGTACTAGTATTTAAGTCCCTAGTCAAGAGGATACAAAGAAAGAGAAGAAACAAAGAAAATTTGTTTATTTTTTCTCTAGCTAGTGATGTTATCTAACAAAAAGTTACAACATAGGACAGTCCTCGAATAGTTATAACCAAAGATGACAAACTTGAAACATGTTCATTGGAGCAATTAGGCCAAAAATCTTATAAAAATAATCAATTAGTTCTTAATTATTTTTTAATAATCGACTAAGAATAAATAATTATGATAATAAAACATGCATAAATAGAATCAAATCGCTTTAGGGACCTTCAAAACAAACTCTACATAAAAAGATGCTTTTAAGTCTAAGCCAATATAAGGCACTTGTAGTTTGACTGTCACATTTTGTATTTATGTTATTGGCACTATTAATCAATCATGTACTTGCTGGCTAAATATTAAAATCACATGGATTTCTGACTTAAAAAGATGTTGTTCAAATGTTTAGTATATGTAATTTAGTAGAAGTGACATACTTAGTAAGATTAGATTATTTAGAATCTTATAATTACCATAAAGACATATTTGACTCTAAGATGCATATTTATTGTTGGATAAGCTTTGTGAGGCATATACATACATGACAAATTTAAGAGTGATACAAAAAAAAAAAAAAAGACAAATAGGGGTGGATGAGGGCGGCTATAGTTGTTTTGGTCCTATTAGTTGTTTCACTTTCACTTGATTTAAAATAAAAATTTGCATTTATTTCATTATATGATCAAAAAAATATGCAAATTTTTGATTGACTACGTTTGATTCTTTGGAGTACTTAATGATATATAATATTCTGATTCGATCGTTTGTGTTTGTACATGTGGACCAAGGTAAAAATTGCAGATTGATTAATCTAGTGATCGAAAATCGTTTAGACTTGATTAAACTCAATCCCACCCCCTACGCCAATACATGTCACATGCAATATGTTTGCTCTAAGGAATCAAACCAATCAATGACATTAGTTTTGATATGACACACTTATTAAGATGTAGCATAGTTGCCAAAAGTTTATAAAAGGAAATGTGCATGCTTTATTTGTTAAGTAAGTTTATCAAACATATTGTGACATGTTTGATCATGAATATATAACATGTTCGATCACGACTATGATCATGAACTATTCTTAATACAACATTTAGGTATCTATCCATATGAATGAATGCATTACCACAACAATTTATATTTCTAGACGTATTATATTTCAGAGGTTTTGACCAAACTAAGTCATTATATAAATCAATTTATCAAAATAATACGTTTTTAATTTTTTTTACAAAAACTAGTATAAATGTATTTCACAGTAACGTTTTAGGGTATATTTCATTTTTAAGAAGCTGACGGCGTTAGATTGATGTACGTTACTCATAGTAACGTTTTAGGAATAAAAAATTTATAGGAAACAAGTAAAGGAAATTTTATACAAATTTTTATAGTGTTAGGAGCTAATTACATCCTAAATTACAAAAATTTCTTAAATTTGGTAAAATCCAGATACATTCCAAAATGTCCTGATACATTGCATCCTGATTTCAGATACATCACTTAACATCTCGATTCATTGCATAAAGTGATATATACGACTGATATATTGCTTAAAGTGATGGTGACACATCGCATTAAGTGATGTATCTGATCAATACATTGCGTAAATTGATGTATCCAAGAATAAGAGAGAGTATAATATTATTTTATAATTTTTTGAAATGAGAGAAAATTTTCGATAGTATGATAAAACAAGTTATGCAATTAGATATTTTTCCAAATAAATAATGATACAACCCAAAACCTAACCTACCTAAAATATTTTGTCCACTACAAAACTATAACAATTAATTCATTCTCTTGATTAAAAATGAAATCTTCTGCTCAAATAATATTCTTTCAATCATCATGAAGGCATCCATGTATCCCCTTACCCCCCCCACCATCCCACCCCACCCCAAACATATTTATATTCAATTTTTTTTTTTGGAAATCTGTTGCTTAGATCATTAACCATTTCATCTTAGGTCAAAGTCAAAAAATCGAATGTTTCTTAGATATTTGATTGATTGAGAATTATCGTTAACGTATGATCCTGTTTTTCTTCATCTTGTGACCAACATGTTTCCTATGTTTAAGGCTTAAAAAAATATTCCATAATACAATTATGCCTATTATAAGTTATTTATTTGCAAGGAATAGGGAACAATTCTGAGAAATTTTGATGTGCAAATCATATGGAGAAATTTATTTTACGAAACCTTTTTTTTAAAAAAATTAATTTTGCGAACAGCTTGAACACGTTATGTAATTTTTTTTCATTTTTATTTAAATGTGAGTTTGTCCAAGTTATTAATCAGAGAATAATTCTACCAATTAATTGTGTAAATATTGTATATGCAATATATGCTTAGCACTTTGAAATAAAATAAAACAAAAACAACACTCTCTCTATCAGAAAATTTGTTTTATCAGGAATGTTAGATTATTTTTGGGAAAATGCACAAGTAACCCCTCAACCTATGCCCGAAATCCCAGAGACACACTTATACTATACTAAGGTCCTATTATCCCCCTAAACTTATTTTATACGTAATTTTCTACCCCTTTTTGGGTCTACGTGGCACTAGTTTAAAAAAAAAAGTCAATCAGCATTGGGCCCACAAGATAGTGCCACGTAGGTCGAAAAGGGGTAGAAAATTATTAATAAAATAAGTTGAGGGGTGTAATATGATCTTTATATAGTATAAGTGTGTCTCTGAGATTTCGGGTAAGCGGTTGCTCACAATTTGAATTTTTTTATTGAAAGTAAAAATCTATTTAGATTTTACAATTCTTACTTATAATTTCTCTTATTTTTCGCTGGATTACTCACTTGTTGTTTATTTCAGCAACACTGTTTACTTGAGCACTCGATGCTTATGGAGTTTTTTTTTCACTCGGACATTTTAAACAGACCACTTCTATTTATAGCTATCACACGTCAATTCCTATAATCTATATTGCATTCGAATTATATCGATGCAAATATGTTTTATATATCCTATATCCCTAACTATTAAGTAATTTTGTTTGTTCTTTGACTTTGACGTTAATGGATCAAAAATCAAATAAAACCTTGATCAAAGGGAGGTTTTTCCTCTTCGATTTTATCCCTTTGTCACGTCTTGTTAAATTTCTTGATCTAACATCTTTATTTGCAAAAAGAGCTCAATTAGTTTAATTATGATAGATTAATTTCAATTCTGATGAAGTGTGTGATCATTTTAGTTTAAACTGTTAGAAAAAACATATTTTTTATCATTTAACTGTATTCTCAATACTCCTCACATAAAAGTCTTATTCCTTTTTATGAGCCAAACACCTTTTTATGAGCCAAACACGTGAAAATTCTTTTTAATATGCATAGTAATCATGAGATCCGATCTCAAAATCTCTGCTTGCTCTTGTATCATGTCATTTTAATATATATTCAACAAATTCTAGTTCTAAGACAACTTTTTACTTCAAGTAATAATTTCCCCTATGTTGTGTTGGGCTTTGTGGAGGCTTGTGAGCCGGCCCGACCCATTACTGAAACCTTAGGTTAACTATTTGGTTTTCCTATAAATATGATCCTTGTATTTGTAATTCTTAAGGAGCACAAGTGAAATAAAATCCTCCTGTTACAGTCGTGGAGTAGGGAAACCGAACCACGTTAAATTCTTGTGTGTCCCGTTTGTGTTCCGTTTCTCTTTTCTCTAGATTATTTGTGTGTGTTGTGTGTTTAATTCCCAACAATTGGTATCAGAGCGAGGTTTCAACAACACTGTAACACAAATTGTGAGAAATTGTCACCTAGGGTTCTTGTGTGAAGAACTGTGTGCAGGAAGGAGTGTGCCGCCGCCGTTCGCAAGCTACAGCCGTGCAAGACGCCGTTAAGGGAATTGCCGAAGGTGTGTGCGATTTTTTTTGTGGTGCAATATTTCTGACGAAATTACCAAGATCTGAAATTAGTTGTACCGAGTATCTCATTTAGTCCTTTGAGATGACAGAAGATGGGAAGTTTCGAATTGAGAAGTTCGATGGTACAGATTTCAGTTGGTGGAAGATGCAGATTGAAGATTTGCTGGTTCAGAAAGATTTGGACGTAGTGTTGGGTGACAAGCAAGGAAAATTGTCTGATGCAGAGTGGGCAGTTTTGGATCGGAAAGCTATGTCAGTTATCCGACTCTCGTTGACCAAGAATGTTGCGTTCAACATTCTTAAGGAGAAGACAGCGAAAGGCATCTTGGAAGCCTTGTCTAACATGTACGAGAAGCCATCTGCAGCAAACAAAATTTTTCTGATTAGAGAGTTGGTGAACACAAAGATGAAGGAAGGCAGTTCAGTTACCGAGCACATCAACTCATTGAATTCGATCTTAGCCAGACTTTTGTCAGTTGGCATTAAGTTCGATGATGAAGTTCAAGCTTTACTACTGTTATCATCATTGCCTGACAGTTGGTCCGGAACGGTTACAGCAGTTGCCAGTTCAGTGGGACCTAATGGATTCACCTTTGAGAAGATTCGTGATCTCGTTCTTGGCGAGGATGTCAGAAGAAGGAGTTCTGGAGAATCATCAGGTGATATGCTAAACGTCGTCAGAGACAGAGGAAATAACAGAGGTAGTGGGAGCAGGAACCGAAGAAGGAGTCAGTCGAAGGCTCGGGATGGCTCAGGTGTAACATGTTGGAACTGCAAGGAGGTGGGGCATTTCAGGAATCAATGCCAGAAAGACAAACAAGTCAACATTGCAAAAGACAGCGCCAACGAGGATTTGTTTATCTGTTGCGCGGAGAGCAATGTGGATTCCTGGGTCATGGATTCTGGTGCTTCTTTTCACGCTACCCACAGCAGTGAAGCACTGCAGAATCTGGTTATTGGAGACTTTGGAAAGGTAAGGCTTGCAGACGATAGAGCTCTTGATGTTACGGGCATGGGTGACATGGTGCTGAAGACGCCAGTCGGTTTCTGGACCTTGAAGGATGTCAGAGTTGTTCCAAGCTTAACGAAAAGTTTGATTTCTGTTAGGCAGTTGGATGAACAGGGACATCATGTGAAGTTCGGAAATGGGCAGTGGAAGGTCGTGAGGGGCAATCTTGTCATGGCTCGTGGAACAAAAAGAGGATCGTTGTATATTGTCGGATTACCGTCTGAGGGAGTGACCGTCCCAGTTCAGAAGAAAAACAAAGTCCGGTTCACAAAATCTCGTGGGCAGAAGAAGGTTGTCTTTGCAAGAAAGAAACCCAGAGCCACAGGTCAGATTCAGGATGAACGAGCAAGGAAAGGTTCAGGAAGACCAGTCAGAGGCGTTTGTGGCAGTGGGAGCACCGGCCGTGCTTCAGCCAAGGCTCCTAGAAAACAGTGGGTCAAGAGAACCAGTATTCCAGCTGTTGATACGTCTCCAGAAAATATCTTGCTGAGTATGGAGAGTGTTTGTTCTCAGGGAGTTCTAGGATCCGGCAGTTCGTGTCTCAAGTGGGAGCCGGTAGGGACCGAGGACGAGTCAAGGGCAGTTTCAGCCGTGACTGATGTGTTGAAGCTTTGGGGAGCTTCAACGGGCCTTTCAGTTGACTGATGAGAAGGCCGCTGTAGCAGGAGAGAGTTGAAAAAGATTACTAGACATACAAGTGTTCTAAGTGGATGGCAGTTGAAATTCTTCAAGCCTCCAAGTGGGAGATTGTTGGGCTTTGTGGAGGCTTGTGAGCCGGCCCGACCCATTACTGAAACCTTAGGTTAACTATTTGGTTTTCCTATAAATATGATCCTTGTATTTGTAATTCTTAAGGAGCACAAGTGAAATAAAATCCTCCTGTTACAGTCGTGGAGTAGGGAAACCGAACCACGTTAAATTCTTGTGTGTCCCGTTTGTGTTCCGTTTCTCTTTTCTCTAGATTATTTGTGTGTGTTGTGTGTTTAATTCCCAACATGTTGAACGTACAAACACAATTAATTATCTTTTTTTGTGCGAATCTAAACTTAAACATTCTTTAATATTATATGTTGTGTTACCTAAAAGTCACAATAATGGCATAGAATTTAGATACATAATGTTTTGTCTATGTAAATGTTTTGGTTTTTGGTTTTATGCCTCACTTCCTCTATTTGTTGTTATTTCTTTTACGCTATATATAGTGAAATAGGAGTAAGGGTCTTTGTCAAATCCTTCATCACCACTGAAAGTGAAAGCCTAAAAGTGAATTATTTCGTGAAAATTCATTTTTACTTTGTTAATATCAAGGGTACATATAGTTCAAAATAATCGCAAATTAACTTTAATTTTAAATTGCTAAAAACAACAATTTTATATAAATGTGAAAAACTAGCTCATAAAGCATAGGGTTTATAGGAATATAGCTTATCTACAGCTACTATAATTTATTATTTTCTTCTAAGGGTACTTGATAATTGTCAAAACAAAAATCTCTATCCCTCGTGACAGTTAAATAAATGAGTAAAAATCAGATGATCTCACTTTACATTCACACCGTACAATGGTCATATGTAAGGACCCCACTAGAGAGATTTCCACTAATAAGATCTGGATTCAAAATTCGAAATTTATGAGCTATGTATTATAGAAAAAAATGATATTATTAAATTTTGAATAAAATTATTCATATGCCTACGTAAATCTTATCAGATGAATATAGAATTTTGATCGAAACAATTGATTTCTTTCAAACTCTAAAACCATAACTCTAACTAGCTCCAATTCCGTGAATGCATGAGACTAGTAAGGATTGTGGTGTGATGGATATTGATTCACTCATTCTTAATTAGAAAAAAGTTTATACTCTAGCGAAGCTCCCAGTAGTAAGTGAATCATCTTCGTATAGATTATATTAATGATTTAATCTGAATTAATCAGGTCAGTATATTCAGGATATCGAACAATTAGAAACCTTTTTAAAAACAAAGTAATGCATAGTACTACTATTAATATTAATATAGGTCTTCCTCTACTGTTTCTATATTTGAAGGCCGACTAAAAACAAAAGAGTAGCTGCATGAGAGGGTCTATAGAGTACCCACCACTCCACCTTCCTCTTCCCTAACTTAAAACAACTTTTAGCTCAAATATACTTCATTTGATGTCTTCTTCATCTATTCCCTACAATATTATTTTCTATTGGTCATATATTTAGCAAATAGGATAATCACAACTCTGTTTATCCTTTGATTCTTCGTTTTCAAGAATATTTGTGAGGTGAAATGGAACAAACAAGATATTGGATGAGCACAAAGAGAAAACATGACATGACATTATCAAATAATCCTTCATCATATGGCGATTCGTGGGAGGAACAAGCTTTTGCTGAAGATGCAGCTGGAGCACTTGGAGGGTGTATATGGCCACCAAGATCTTATACTTGTAGCTTTTGTAGAAGAGAATTTAGGTCAGCTCAAGCTCTAGGTGGCCATATGAATGTTCATAGAAGGGATAGAGCAAGAATGAAACAATCTCCTCCATCTAATAGTCCAAGTGTTCATGATCATCAAGTATTTATTCCTCCTAATCCTCCTCTTCATTCTAATCATCATCACAATAGCCATGTTCAATACCCTTCTCAAATTTGTAATACCTTTATGTATAACCCTAATTCTGACTCTGCCTCTGGGGTTCCAATTAGGGTTTCTTCTCAAAAGACCTTAGAAACTCATCATCATTCATCTTTGTCATCAATTGTCCAAGAAGATAAAAAGAATAACTTGTCTTCATCATGGTCAAACTTGGTGGCTGACAAATATTCTTGTCTCTCTAGTGTGAAAAATGATGAAGAGAAGAAGATGAAATCTATAGATTTCAAAAAAGATCAAGAGAGGAATCTTGAAGTCATGATAGACTCAAGCTTTAGGGCAAAACATGACCATATTGTTGAAACTAATTACAAAAGGAGGAAAGTTGATCAAGAAGATAACATTTCATTTGCAAATCTCTTCCCTAGAACAAGTTCATCAATCGAAAGGTGTCGTCCCCAATCAGAAGCACTTGAAAGGATCCCTAGTGCAATAGAAGAATTGGATCTTGAGTTGAAGCTTTGAAAAATCCAAAGGTAAAGTGAATTTGGCCAAAAAAAAAAAAATACTACTTTTATGATGACAACAACAACATCAACTTGTGGTCTCTTGTTCATTTCTTTCTGTATGTTTCACTCTACCTCTCCTCTTTCTATCTTTTCACTTGTTTTCTGATAATTTTAAGCTAAACTTGAAGAGTGTAAGAATGACTTAAAGATATTATGAAAGGCTTCAAACATTTCACTAAGCATGAGGAAGTTCTCTTGTCAAATATTTTGTTTGTGCAACTTATAAATTTTTTATTGATGGATTTTATGCTATTTGCATATAGGTATCTCCAAGAAAGCTAAAAACAAGATGATCGATGCATTCTAGGTGTCTAGATGAAGGAATTTGTCGAGTTCTCAAATCATGATATATACTGTGTGAAAATATAATTAAGTAAATAAAAATGTGTTCTTTCTGATTTAAGTTTTAAGATGAGATAGTCACACACACTTCAATGGTTACACATGAATTGATGATTGGCACTTTCTGATGACGACTCAGGTTTTCATATGAGATGGTCACACACTTCAACAGTTAATTACAAACTGTTTGATTGATGATTACTAAAAAGTTAAAAGAAGTTTTAACTTTTGGTTTAAGAAACAACCTCAAGGGTGTATATTTAGGGCTGCCTACAAATTAATGGTCTTTATTTTCTCTCTAATTAAGAGTATCTTGTATTAACTTCCTTAATTATGATAAAAATCAACAATTGAATAGGTATTTGAGGCTAATAAAGCATAACAAATTAGAGAAAGAAGGTTTTCCTTCTTCTTATAAGACTTTGTTTGTTATGATAAAAGTCATTTTCTAAAAAAAATATTTGTTCTTCTATAGTACTTCGATGTGATATAAGCGTTAAATAGTTTAAAAAATCAATTTTCTTTTGATAAGGGCTAAAATCGCTTATTTTAACCGCGGGGTGGGATAGGGGTGGGGAGTGGGGTGAAGAGAAACTGACTAAAAACTGCATGGAATGCAGTGAACTCTTTTTCCCATTCATCAATAATACCTCACTGACATTCTGTCAGTACAAAATAAAACTAGTAGACATACACATAATTTTTATTTTTTTAATGACACATATATATAAGTCAGATATAATACAACATGGATTCCCTTTTTCTTGTATTATTATCACATCCAGATCTGTGTCACAACTTTTTTACAGTTAAGATCAGTACTCTCAACATAATAAAGCCATATACTTGTGTTCTCTTCTTCCACTTTTTCCCCCAAATCCTTCCAAAATTGTCACCAACTACAAGGGAATCAATCAATTTAAGTATATCATGTAATGTATAATACTATTTTTTTAATTGTCAAAAAGAATATTATCACATCATGACTCTTAGGATTTAACTAAGACCATTTTTGTTTTGTTGCTTTGAGTGTATAATTATTATAGCTAGGTTACTTCACCTACTTTATATGTAATTAGTGAAGGAGATGAGGATTTAAAGAAAGTCATGGAATATAATGTGCCTCCCTATATCATATAATTTAGTGACCTAGTATTCAAGCCTCTATGTTTTATATATTACATATACATTCCCTCAATTATGTATATATATGCATATTGTAATATTCACAAATTTTATATAAACTTATTTTTTACCATTAATGTTTTTTTTTCTCTTTTTCCCTCCTCCTCCTATCATTTAATTTACACATGTAGTGAGCTTTTCTTACCTTGTTCTTTGTTCTACATGCTATTAGTGTTGTATCGCAAACAGGGGCGGATTCAACATTTTGATATTATGAGTTTGAGTTCAAAACTTATGATCTAAGCCACAATTATTAGGTTTGTACAAATTTGCAACTTAAAAACTATCCGCAACTGTTTTTTTTTTTTGGGGGGAGGGGGGGGGGATAAACTAAATTTTAGAAACATACGAACAGATTCAGGATTTAAATTTAATCTTAAAGCACTAATACATTCAATTATGGTTTCAAAATTTAGTTTGGTATTTCGAAAATCATAGGAGTTTCTACTTTCTACATACTATTTAAATTTTATGAAAATATTGAATTTGGTAATTGGACTTCTTATTAAAAATTAATTGCATCCTCCAATTTGGATATGTATAGGGTGTCATTAATAAGTTGATTGGGCTAGGGTTTGTCTTGATTAGGGTTATTGAGTTGGACATGCCTGGTGAAATACAGAGAGAATTAAGTTTCAAGATATTAATTAAGGGGTGGGTGGGGGTGGGGTGGGGGTGGGGGGTAGACAGAAGAGCACATGGTGTAACAGTAGTATATATAGAATTTAGTGAAGAGAATTGGAGAGTTATTCCCAAACTAGCTAGGTGCCTGTATTTTTTTTTTCTCATTTTAGAGAATTTGGTAATTCCAAGATATACATTTTCATATGATCTGTTTGAGTAAATAAATAATTAATATTCTGAATGTTGAAGTTGTTTATAGTATTTTTATTTTGACAGGTATACAAGTATATTTGCATGGATACAAGTTTCTTTACTTGATCACGAGATTGATATAGCTTTTATTTATTGGCTAAATAGACTATATATCCTTTAAATAAAAATGTTATTTAGTCAGTAGAATAAATTGGGAATCTCTCCAACATAGCTTCAATATAATCTTATTATACTATTCGCGTCCGAGTTAGAATTTTTATTAAAACGGCAAAAATATGAAAAAGTTAGCATACGAATAAGTCAAATAGAATTTAACATCTACTAAACATATATAAAAATTAATTTGAACCATGTATAAATAATATAATTTTTCGCTGAAGAAGCTTAACTCTAGCGCCTATGCTGGCTCTGCCTTTGTATACTACTGTCATATATTTCGTTCGTTTTAATTTATTTGTCTTTATTAATTACTAATACATAGCCTCTTTATTACGTGGACATCATTATTACAAAAGAATAGCAAATACTATGACATGAATTAGTATATATTTTTGTTAAAAATTTAATACACCTACTGAGATATTGCAAGTGTATATATTGCTTATTTGAGAATTAATTGTAAGAATTTTCTTTTGGACAAGAAGAGTTGCAGTTGGTAAATATAGGTCCATAGGTCTTCTTCCTATGTGCAATTGGGGGAAAACTGGGATTTTCGAATCGTTTATTTTAGAAAATAATCTCTTACGATCACTTAAAAAATGACTATAAAATAAATAATTTTTTCAAATACTTTATGTGTAAAAATAACATAAAATTAATAAAAAGTTTACAAAAGCTACAAAACCTAATCTCTCGTAATCATATGCCACGTAGGGATTAGTAGTTAAAAAAAGATTAAAAGTAAATATTTTATCCATTTCAATTTGTTTATCTTGATTTTGTTTTTAATCTGTTCAAAGAACATTTTTCCCTATTGGACAACTTTTTAGTTCGAACATTCAATACAACATATTTACAATCACAAATTAAAAAGGGAAAAGCTCAAATATGACATCGAATTTTATGAAAAAACTCATATATGTTATTAGTTAAAAGTTTAGCTCATTTATGTCATTATCGATAAAGAAAAAGCTCATTCATGCCATTATTTTTAACGGTGGTTTTGCAAAATCATTTTTGACACGTGGTCAAATATACTTCAGCCACGTTATCAATTTTTTTAATTAAAAAATAAATAAAAAATCAATTTTAATTCAGAATTTTAATTTTTTTATTTAAAAAATTGATGACTTGGCCAATTATAATTTGGCTACGTCATCAATTTATTTAATAAAAAAACTAAAAAAAATTAATCCAATTTTTTTTCCAAAATTATGATTTTTTTAATTTAAAAAAATGATGACGTGGCTCAATTATAATTGAGCACGTGTCAAAAATGGTTTTGCAAAACCATTGTTAAAAATAATGGCATATATAAGTCTTTTCTTTAATGATAATGACATAAATGAGGTAAACTTTTAATTGATCCCATAAATGAGTTTTTTCTAAAAGTTCGATGTTATATTTGAGCCTTTTCCCAATTAAAAATATTTTCATACATTCTATATATTTATAATTCAATATCATAAAATTTAAAATTCTTTTTTACTTTCTAAGTTTTCAAGACATATCAAAAGCACGCAAATAAATTAAAAAAAAAGGAGTATATCTATTTTGGAATTGAAGAGAACTTTGTGTAGGTTTTTGGTATTGGGCCTGTGAACAGATAAGAGAACTTTGAGTAGGCTTTTGGTATTGGGCCTGTGAACTATCCGTTTTAGGATTGGCAATCCATTAAAGACGCATCATAATCATAATAATTAGGGGCCGTTCCATTTTCCATATATATATATATATATATATATATATATATATATATATATATATATATATATATATATATATATATATATATATATATATATATATATATATATATATATATATATATATATATATATATCCTTTATAATTATTTTTAAAAGACTAAATTTTAAAAATAATAAACATAAAAATCATATTAATGCTCTATGACTATAATTTCTGCTATTTGCGCTCAATAACAAATATATTGTTTACTATAGAGCATCTGATTTGTATAAGTTGCAGTGATTTATATAAACCAGGCGTCTTTTATAAATTGAACGTCGTGTATATGAAAATTGTGTTTGGTTATGTATATGTTTTTTTGTGTATATCTGCATATAATTTGAATTTGTATACAATTGAATCAAGTTAAAACATTTGTATTGGTATATCAAAGTTCTCTCTCGCTTTATACAAACACAAATTGTACATTGTTTTTGTATAAAGCGAGAGCGAGAGAAAGAAAGGTGAAAAGAACTGGGCAGGGGAAGATTTGTATCAATATAATTATAAGTGTATAAGAAGGAGAGATATATATTTGTATTTGTACATACAATCTCTCTTGCTTTATACAAATACAAATAAAATTTATACACTTGTGTTTGAATAAAAAGTGAGAGAAACGAGGGAAAGAATTGGCAAGCGAGATTAAGGGAGAGGGGAGAGAATGGTAATGTATTTGCTACAAATTAAAATTAAAATAAAACTTGTTGTAAAGAAAGCTCAGAATATAAGAAGAAAAAGACAAGAAGTATAAGATAGAGGAGAGAATTTTTCTTATTCAAGTTTATCATACAATGGTGAATGATATCTCTATTTATAGTGTTGAGATATCATATTCAAAAGTCACTTTGGAATTATACATAGTTATCATCAAGGTTCATATCACCTTGAAATCTTATCACATTGGAAACACTAATACATGAAGCCAATTAATTGTTGGATAACTCTAATGGATCATCCACATATACAATGGATTTACAACACCCCCCTTGGATATCCATAGATTATGTGCCTCGTTAAAATCTTACTAGGAAAAACCTAGTGGGAAAATGCCTAGTAAAGGAAAACGAGTACACATATCTCATAATACGCTTTGAATGTTGCCTCGTTAAAAACCTTACCAGGAAAACCCAACTTGGGACAAAATCATAGTTAAGGAAAAGAGTACAACGCGTATTTTGCTCCCCCTGATGAAAACTTTACTTGATATCTCGGAGACGGCGCATTCCAATCTTGTATCATAACTTCTTAAACATTGATGTTGGCAATGTCTTAGTGAATAAATCAGCAAGATTATCACTTCAACAAATTTGTTGAACTTCTATCTCACCATTTTGTTGAAGATCATGCGTGAAAAATAACTTTGGTGAGATATGCTTTGTCCGGTCTCCTTTAATGTATTCTTCTTTCAATTGAGCTATACATGCAACATTATCTTCGTACATTGTGGTTGGTATATTATTTTTCAAAGAAAAACCACACATTTCCTGAATATGATAAGTCATTGATCTCAACCAGACACACTCTCGACTTGCTTTATGGATGGCTATTATTTCTGCATGATTTGAAGAAGTGGCTACCAACGTTTGCTTCATTGATCGCCAAGATATTGTCGTGTCTCCACATGTACACAAATAGCCTGTTTGTGATCGAGCTTTATGCGGATAAGATAAATACCTTGCATCTACGTAACCAATTAGTTCTTTTATGTTTTCTGTTTATTATATGTAGCTTGTTTTGTTTTTTAGCTTAATGTAGTTCTAAAAGTCAATTAATATTTGTGTTTATTGTAGTTTTAATATTAGCATTATTTTACAGTTGGATGTTTATTTATTTTTTATTATTATTATTTTAAAATTTTTAGTCAACTATTTGCTATCTTAACTTTTCAGGGTTTTGTTATTATTCTATTTTAATGTTATTCTTAATTTTTATATATTACGTTATTGTTGTTTCCATTTCTAATTATGTTTTAGTTTGGTTGTTGTTTTCCATATTCTCTTGGTATAAGTTTATTATGTTTTGTTGATGTTCAGGTTATATTAAATATATTTTTTAAAATGGCCAATGAAAAATCTATCCGTCGGGTTTAGAGGCCTTTCCATATTATAAGACGGAAATCTAATCTAAGTTTATATATAATTTTAGTTGTTGAAATTGGCCGATGAAGAAATTACAGTCGATTTCCAAGGCCTCCCATGTTAATAAGACGGATTTTTAGCTTTTAGTTTTATTATTTGAGTATTCATTTTTAGTCATATTTATTCTTTACTAACACTTTTATTAAGTGTGTTTACAGGTACCCCAAAACTTGCTTCCTTGAAGCTATTCAAAAAAGCTCGAATTATATATCATTTCATTATTATGTAAATATTGACGTTAGGCAAACCTTAGGCCGATGATTATTATTTTATTTTATTGTGTATATTGCATGTTTATATTTGTACATTATTTTATTTTCTTTCTCAATTTGGAAAAAAATGAAGTCAATCGGGAACCACAATTGTGAATTTCGAAGGATGCCTAACCCCTTTCCTTCTGAATAACTTGAACCCCTTACCTAGAATCAAATTCGTTTCGTAGTTTTCCTAAAATTAGGTGGCGACTCTTTTTTAAAACTCGTTTATTTTTAAAAATTTATTAAAATTGAAACAATTAATTATTTTCGAGTTGCCGCGACGTTTCGCCCTACTTTGATAGAGTAGGATGTAAACAGAATGGCGAATACGCTGGGGAGTTTTAGAAGTTTTAACCAATATGAATTTAATTTTTTTTTCAAATTGAGGAAATTTTTTGTTTTACTAATATGTTATATCTTGTATTTTTATATTTCGTTGATTATTTGTTTATTGTATTTATCTTGTTTTGTGTATATTATCATTGCATTCATGGCATATCTCTGATATATATGTATAGTATATTAAAGGATGATTTGCGGAACCGCAGTCGGACTTTTTTATACTCACCCTTTTCGAAATTAGCGGCGATTTATTGTTTCGTTATGCATCCAATGGTTGTCGCGAGTTTCAGCCCAAATTGTCCGTTTGGGTACCCGATCCTTTTAAAAGCCACTCCTAGTCAACTAGCGTAGAGCCGAGCCAAATATCGAAAATAGCCCGTTTGAACTAAGATGACCCAATACCTAAGGCGTGTTGGACCCATTAGAAGACCACCTTGAGTCCAAAACGGCCCACGGCCTAAATGGACGTTCATACTTATGTGTTTAAATTTGAAGGATGTAAGCGTTGTTTGAGGAAATCATTGTCCCATAGGGTAAGGATTAGATTATAGTTTGCTTAGGTTAAAGAAAGAGCTTCACCAGCTACTAGCCTATTCGAAGATATTGGGACTCGGAGATGACCACAAATCAAGAAAGTAGAAGGATCTATCGTGGAGACATAGTTTAGAGTCGTACCCATGTGTGGGACTGATTATTTTGTATACGTTTCCCCTATTATGTATCTCCATTTAGTTTTATTTACAAATTTGTATAAATTTGAGTTTTGGGGCAATGAAATAGTTCAAATGACGTATACATTCTTCAAATCGATAGGCCTACCCTAGGCATAAAAGGGTCACATATTTGTATAGGACGCGCAATAATTGTTTGTATGCTATGTGATATATTTCAGTTTTTCTTTAATTAAAATAATATTTATATGTTTTATTCATTATTTGTGTGATATTTTGCATCATCCATTATGTACATGAACTAACACTGTTACATTTTGAGTTATTCTTCTTCACAGCGAAAAATTAATTTATGTTCGAATTCTGAAATTATTATTTGTCCGAAGTCGCAAGAGACAAGAAGATTAGAGAAATTCGAGTCCTTGTATTTCACAAGATGTTAATATCAAGTCAAAACGATAAATCAGGGGAGTATTTGACTATGAGGTGACACCCACTTATTTTTATTATTATTTTGAATGATGGTCTTGCTCTCACATAGTTCTCATATTTTTGTAGGGATACCGTCCCCGACATCAGTCGGGGATGGTCATAACAATGTCTGGATCTCGTGAAAATTGGGAGGAGACAAAGGTCCAAGAAAACGTCCAAAAAGAGTACAACAAATCATTACTGTAGAAATTCATAGGTTATATTCAACAGACAGTATAAATATTGACGATTAAGAGGTTATAAAACGCATTGGTGCGGAAAAAAATTAAAATAAAAAAAAATACTTCATGACCACAAATTTTAGTAGTGTTAGACCTAGTAGTTTCTTTGAGTTGTCTAAATCTTTAAATTATTATATGCCTTATCTGGACGAACTACGCGTACATGATTCTCATTTCAGTGAGATACATAGGCAACCCTTCTTGGGTTCGGCATTATCTTCTTCAAAAAAAATATATTATAAAATAGTTTATGCATATTTTTCAAGTCATATCTGCACAAACTACGTGTACATGATTCTCATTTTAGTGAGATACTTAGGCAACCCTTCTTGGGTTTGGTATTATCTTCTCTAAAAATAAAAAAAATATAGTTTGTGCATATTTTCAAAGTTATATCTGCACGAACTACGCATACTCGATTCTCAAGTTAATGAGATACGTAGGCAACCCTTCTTGGGTTTGGTATTATTTTTTTATTAAAAAATTAAAAAATTAAAAATTAATTAACAAAAAAATAGTTTGTGCATATTTTTCAAGTCATATCAGCATGAACTACGCACACCTGATTCTCATGTTAATGAGATACGTAGGCAGCCCTTCTCGGATTCGGTAATCATTCTTTCAAAAAAAAAAATTGCGTGTACATACTGTAAGAGTCACGTTTTCAGCTCGGTCGGGACCTATGTAGTTAAGAGCATGTAAATATATTCGATATGATGAAAAAGACTGACTTTGCGGTAAACTACAGATTCTCGTGGTACCTCTTACCTGTACTTTTGTGATGCTTGAAAATTATCTTGCATGCAATCAAGATAAGAATAAAACTAACATTATGTTTCATGTGCATTGTGTGGTGAGATTTTGATCAAAGTTCAACTGTGTTACACTGTTGATCTAGAACTTGACTTGAATGTTTTTCGATGCGAAAATCATGAGTAATGTTTGGTTTGAGAAAGGATTGTAGGCCTTTTTGACCCGATTGTGCCTTTCAAAGCCTACCAAATTACATTAATCCCTAGTTTTCCCATTTTGAGCCTGAAACATTTACTTGGACAATAACATCTTAACCACTACCCTTTTGAGTGCTTACAAGCACTATCCTCTCTTGGCCTAACCTTCTTGAGTGCACCAAGAATGTGCAAATTATAAGCTAGCGTTTGGCCATAGTTATTCAAATATTTTTGGCAAATATTATTTGGATGAAAATTTGGGTGAAATTTTACCATTTGTTAGGCCATAGAATTTGAGAAACATATTTCATTTTTTTAAGAAATATGATTTATACCCATAAGTTTCTAAAACTATCAAACTAACCATATATTTGTATTACATAGCACAATAGAAATCTCACGTAATAAGATTTATGACTTCCGCAACAAATCAACAAGAATCATTACAGTAAATATTCGTATAGTGAAAAGGTCTTGGTACAAATCATGATAATGAAAATACAATTAATATATATTCGGGAAAAAAAGAGAGAAGAAAACAAAAGGAAATAAATATTGCAATCACTGAAGAACCTATGCTTTCTCATCTGAAAGAGTTCAACCTATTCTTTAATATAATCTTCCCACATTTTATGAACAATCTCTTCTCGATGAGCTTGTATTTCCGAATCAGATGATCGAGAAGATGAAGCGATGTTGTTACCCTGAGCCAATAGTTCGTCACTTTCATCAACAACCATATCATCATTTTCATATTCATTGAATATTTCATCACTACTTTGGTGTTCACGTAAAAAATTATGCAATACAGCGCAAGCAATTACTATTTTCACTTGCATGTCACATTCATAGTTGTTCATGCCTTGTCTTAGTATTCTGAATCTACTTGAAGGTTTTTGTGTCTTTCCTTAATCGTTGCATCTTTGACTTAATTCTCTCATCATCAAACTTATCTCGATTTCCAATTTTCTCAAAAAACTCATTCCTAACTTCTATTAATCGTGGACCACTGATGGCATAACCTTTAAATCCGGACTTCCTCGCGTCATCATACAAGAAACTTATAAGGATTGATGTTTCTTCATCATTCCATTTATCAACCGTTGAACCACGTGATTTATTCATTTTTTTACGTTTTAACAATACAACATCAACATGACAGCACATCATATGCATAACTAAATTTTTTTAGAGTGCACAAAATCTGAAAGCATGTCTTTACTAAAAATGAAAGACGTACGAACAAGATTGAAAGTATATTACCCTGTTAACCGGAAAAGGTGAAGTCATAGAGTTCTCATCGGAAATCTCAAAACCAGCTTCAGGAATAATGGGCATTACAAAACTTAACAAACAAGCCCGAAAAATTAGTTGCGCCAGTCGAATGAAAAAATAAAACACAAGGAGAAAAGATTCTTATCATTCGTAACTTTTAAACCTAGATAAGAGAACATATTCATACAAATCAATTCAAGCAAGTTCAATCTAAACAAAATTCACTATAAGAAAAAATATGTAGATTTTTACAAATTATCTTCAATTTGTTTCTCTAGAGAGTACTGCCACAGAGCTTTTACTATGGTTGTTCAACTAATTTTTTGGATATAAAAGTCCATGTATGTATATGCTCTATATAATAGAAAAGTGTATTAATTGAGTTAGTTGGCAGATGGGGAGCTAATTTAATTGAGTTAGTTGGCAGATGGGGAGCTAATTGAATTGGTTGGTGTCAATAAATATATTATTTTTGTAAAATAAAAAGTTAAGGGTAAAAATTGAATTTCTAAAACTTTCCAAATAATGAAATTTGGCCAAATACTAGTTTTTTTCTAGTATTTGAGAATTTACAAAATTTGCCAAAAAAATTTGCCAAATAATAAAAAAGTGTATGGACAAACAAAATTTGCCAAGTTTTTCCCCAAGTTTTACTTGCAAAATTTATGGCCAAACGAGCCCTAAGAGAAGATCCATGTTTGAAATTTTCCAAAGCAAAGATATTGAGTCTCCCAAAATCAAGAAAGCAAAGACTTCTAGAGAAAAGAGAGAAAGGAAGAAAAAAAAGAAATATAAAAATACCCTTACAGGATCCATGAAAGGTGGGAAGGAAAATATTCCAACAAAAAAAGGAAAAATTATTATAATAAAGAAGTGAATAAAAGAAAAGCTCCAACGAATAAAGACTCAAAAGAAGAAGAAAAAAATAAGAAGAGAAGAAGAGAAAAACTAAAAAAAAATAGAAAAAAAAGGAAGGAAAAAGCGTTAAAAATGAGAATTCAAAAGAATTTGAGATGGCGGAGAACAATGAAGAGGATATAACGCCAAAGGCATACCAATCATTAAGAGCACAAATTCTGTGTGACGCTCAAAGCCGAATTCAGTTACTTTTATCTCAAATAAATATCCTACCCATCCCTAAGCCAACGTTACAAGCCAATGACAAGCCCTACATGATCTCATTCCAAATGTTCTCACATTAGTGGAGATTTGCATAAGGGGCAAGCATATGGTATCGCAGTTGTGTGCATTGAACATTCTTGTGAGTGTGAGTGCACTTTGAAAAATGTCCTATAATCAGATGTTTCAAATATGTGTGAAATAGGACAAGCCTTTGTCGTGAGGGCACTTGAAACATGAGGATTGATACAATTCAACTCTTTGTTTGAAACAAGATGAATGGATCTTGTTGATCCTTAAATATATTTGAGGTACCACTTAAAGCTGTAGGAATTACCTTGATACAATCTTTTAAAAAAAAATTACGTGCAATTCTAACTGTTGGTACCGATCGAGGTGAAGATTTGACTATCTCATCATTTTTTTTTTATTTTTTGAAAAAGAAAAAAAAAGAAAAAAATTGTCTTTTGAGTTGTTCATTATAAAAGGTGTTGTTAAGTTTGTCTTATATGTGTGAGACGCCTATTTTTTACTTCATTGGATTGTCCATTCCAAAAATGTGACATATCTTGTTTTTAGGCTTTGAATATAGTAACGAATACCATTTGCATATTTCATCATGTTCATATTGTGCATTTTCTACTGATAATCTTTCAGATTCTTTGCAGCACTCTTCATCCAAAAGATTGGAACTACATTTGACCTGATACCTGCCTTGACAGGATATGAAAGCGCCACGATGGCTCGGTCATATACTCAGTGTGATTATTACTTCTCCTTACAATAAAAACTGGGACAAAATTTTTGAAAATATTTCAAAAAATCACAATAGAGATAGCCAACAACTCAATATTGAAGATCATTTTGAGACTTGCCATGATTCTAACTGGGACAGAATTTTTAGGAGGACCTCAAAATTCTGATAAGTGCTGCGAGAAGCTTGATAGCAACTACAAAGATCATGCATCGAGAGTTAATTCATGCATCACTAGTTAATATTCATGCATTGAGAGTCAATTCATGCATCACTAGTTAATATTCATGCATCATGAGTTAATTCATGCATCGCGAGAAGATTTCATATCTCGCAGAAATATACGCATCGCAAGAAGATTTCATACCTTGCGGAATTTATGCACTGCGGGAAGATATTCATGCCCCACAGAAGATCATGCATCGAGAGTCAATTCATGCATCACTAGTTAATTCATGCATCGCGAGTTAATATTCATGCATCGCGAGAAGAGTTAATTCATGCATCACTAGTTAATATTCATGTATCGCGAGTTAATTCATGCATTACTAGTTAATATTCATGCATCGCGAGAAGATTTCATACCTTGCAGAAGATCATGCATCGAGATTTTATATTCATGCACCGCAAAATTTTATGCATCACGAGAAGATTCAATTCCTCGCAAAAGCTTACATATCGCAAGAAGATTTCATACCTTGCAGAATTTATACATCGCGAGAAGACTCCAACCCTCGACAAATTTTACGCATTGCGAGATGATTTCATCCCTCACAAATTTTTATGCATCGCGAGAAGATTCCATCTCTCGCAAAAGTTTACATATCGTGTGAAGATTTCATACCTTGCGAAATTCATGCATCGCAAGAAGATTTCATCCCTCACAAAATTTTATGCATTGCAAGAAGATTCCATCCCTCGCAAAAGTTTACATATCGCAACAAGATTTCATACCTTACGGAATTCATGCATCGCGAGAAGATTTCATCCCTCGCAAATTTTATGCATCGCGAGAAGATTCAATTCATCGCAAAAGTTTACATATCGCTAGAAGATTTCATACCTTGCGGAATTTATGTATCGCGAGAAGATTTCATCCCTCGTAAAATTTTATGCAATGCGAGGAGATCCCATCCCTCGCAAAATTTTATACATCGCGAGAAGATTATATCTCTCACAAAATTTGCGCATCGCGGGAAAATATTTATACCCCGCAAGCAATCATGCACTGCTAGAAAAGGAATCATGCATCTCAAAGGAAATGTTTATCCCTCAACGTCAACTGACGTTAAATGCCGATGAGAGAAATTGAGTGTCGACATGGTGGAAGACACCGTCTCCTATTTAAATTGCATTTTTAAGCTGACGAGTTTTATCTTAGTCATTGTCAGGAGCATTCGAAAGGACGAATTTCTTCAAAAAAAAAAAACAGGTGCAAACTACTTCAACAAAGATGCAATACATCATACAGCCTTTTGGAGACAAGTTTGGGATTGACTTCCACCACATGCAACCGCACTTCTCTAAAAAGGTCATGTGTTCGATCAAAATTGGGTTTGTCAATTTTCATTGTCCACGATTTCTTTCATCAATCATACATAACGAAAGAGACAGTTGTTGACACCCAATTTTGGCCTAGCATTTTAAAAATTAATGATTTTAAAGTTTTATTTATTTAATAGCAAATTTTGGTCCGATGATTTTAAAATTAATATATTTTGAGTCAAATACAAAAAAAAAATAATTTAGGAATTCTATCTTTAAATTTTGGGCCACAATATTGAGCCCATAGCTTGGGCCAATAATTTTTGGTGTGGATAATATTTGTGGGTAGAGGATGAAAACATAAAATAATTCATTTTATCTAAAAGAAAAAAAATAGAAAAAAAATAAAAAAAATCGGCCTTTCCCACATCGTTTCTCAAACAATTTTCAATTTTGCAACAGTCCCACATTGGTATTTCATCCTTTTTGAGGATTTTTGGGTTTCTATATAAACCCACTTCATTCACTATTTTTAGGAGAGAATTTTGGAGGGGAAGACCAAAGAGTATCCATAAAATTTTGAGAATTCTTGGTTTCATAGTTCAAAATTTTAAAGTGTTTTTTGTGTTTTTTCGAGTTGAGGAGGTGGAGTCGTCTCCTTCAAACTCGTAGTTCCGGTTCGCTCCCCAGAACCAGGTAAATTTTTTTTCTTAGCCTTGTTTTATTTAATTCCCAGCTCTTTTATGTTTTCTGTTTATTATATGTAGCTTGTTTTGTTTTTTAGTTTAATGTAGTTCTAAAAGTCAATTAATATTTGTGTTTATTGTAGTTTTAATATTAGCATTATTTTACGGTTGGATGTTTATTTATTTATTATTATTATTTTAAAATTGTTAGTCAACTATTTGCTATCTTAACTTTTCAGGGTTTTGATATTATTCTATTTTTATATTATTTTTTATTTTTATATATTACGTTATTGTTGTTTCCATTTCTAATTGTGTTTTAGTTTGGTTGTTGTTTTCCATATTCTCTTGGGATAAGTTTATTATGTTTTGTTGATATTCAGGTTATATTAAATATATTTGTTAAAATGGCCAATGAAAAATCTATCCGTCGGGTTTAAAGGCCTTTCCATATTAAAAGACGGAAATCTAATCTAAGTTTATATATAATTTTAGTTGTTGAAATTGGCCGTAAGAAATTACCGTCGATTTCCAAGGCCTCCCATGTTAATAAGATGGATTTTTATCTTTTAGTTTTATTATTTGAGTATTCATTTTTAATCATATTTATTCTTTACTAACACTTTTATTAAGTGTGTTTACAGATACCCAAAACTTGCTTCCTTGAAGCTATTCAAAAAAAGTTCGAATTATATTTCATTTCATTATTATATAAATATTGACGTTAGGCAAACCTTAGGTCGATGATTATTATTTTATTTTATTGTGTATATTGCATGTTTATATTTGTACATTATTTTATTCTCTTCCTCAATTTGGAAAAAATTGAATTCAGTCGGGAACCACAATTGTGGATTTCGAAGGGTGTCTAACCCCTTCCCTTCGGAATAACTTGAACCCCTTACCTAGAATCAAATTGGTTTCGTAGTTTTCCTAAAATTAGGTGGCGACTCTTTTTTAAAACTCGTTTATTTTTAAAAATTTGTAAAAATTGAAATAATTAATTATTTTCGAGTTACCGCGACGTTTCGCCCTATTTTGATAGAGTAGGGATGTAAACATTGGGGAGGAATTGAATCTTGCCAGAAGACTTACTGCAAAACAGATATCTGGTCGAGTATAGTTAGCAACGTACATTAGTGCCCCAATAGCACTAAGATAAGGAGTTTCATCACCAAGAAGCTATTCATCATTCTCTTGAGGTCGAAATGGATCTGTATTGATGTCAAGCGATCTTACCACCATTTAAGTACTCAATGGATGTGAGTTATCCATGTAAAAATGCTTTAGTATCTTTTCTGTGTACGTTGATTGATGAAAAAGTATTCTATTTGACAAATTCTCAATCTGTAGGCCAAGGCAAAATTTTATCTTGCCGAGATCTTTCATTTCAAATTCTTTTTTCAGACACTCAACAGCTTCTACAGCTTTTTACGAGTGCCAATGATGTTCAAATCATCAACATACACAATTATTATTATAAATTCAGACCTTGACCGTTTAATGAAAATGCAGGGACAAATCGGGTCATTTTTGTACCCTTTCTTTAACAAATACTCACTCAGACGACTGTACCACATCCTTCCTGATTGTTTCAATCCATAAAAAGATTTCTGAAGCTTTATTGAACAAGTTTCTCTTGAATCTTTATATGTTTCAGGCACTTTGAATGCTTCAGAAATTTTCATGAAAATGTTGTGGTCCAATGAGCCATATAGATAGGCTGTGACAACGTCCATTAGACGCATTTCAAGTTTTTCATGAACTGCCAGATTTATGAGATATCTGAAGGTGATTGCATCTACCACTGGAGAATATGTCTTCATATAATCAATGCCAGGTCTTTGAGAAAAACCTTGAGCAACGAGTCGGGCCTTATATCTCATGACTTCACCTTTCTCATTTCTTTTTCGTACAAAAACCTATTTGTACCCCACTGGCTTGATACCTTCAGGCGTTCGGATTATTGGTCCAAAAACTTTACGTTTTTCTAGTGAAGCTAATTCAGCTTGAATTGCATCCTTCCATTTTGGCCAATCATTTCTCTGTCTACATTCGTGAACAGATTTTGGCTCAAAATCTTCATCTTTTTACATTATTTCAATAGCAACATTATAGGCAAATATGTTGTCAATCACAACATTATTTCGGTTCCACAACTTTCTCGTCGAGACATAATTCATTGAAATTTCATTGTTTTCAGAAGTTTGAACCTCCTCATCATCATGTGTTATGACTTGGGTCTCATCTTGAGAAGTTTCTTTCAAACCATGATCATCATTTTCTACCATGCTTCAAATGTGGTCTAGACTCATTTGCCTTAAAAATTTATCCTGTCAGGATATCAACTCGAACTGGAGCATTAATAGCTGGAATATGCGATTTAGTAATCCTTGGAAGATTAGTAAATGCATCTGGTAGCTGATTTGCAATGTTCTGCAAATAAATTATTCTTTGAACTTCTTGCTCACATTGGTTTGTTCGAGGATCCAGATGAGATAGAGATGATGAATTCCAATCTATCTCTTTTCCCAAGGACTTATGTTCTCCCCCTAATGTTGGGTATACTGATTCATCAAAATGACAATCAGCAAATTTTGCCTTAAATAAATCTCCAGTCATAGGCTCCAAATATTTTATGATTGAAGGAGATTCATACCCAACATATATCCCCAACCTTCTTTGGGGCCCCATCTATGTGCATTGTGGTGGAGCAATTGGGACATACACCGCACATCCAAAAACTCTAAGATGGGAAATGTTTGGCTCTTGACCAAAAGTCAATGGCAATTGGGAGAATTCATGATAATTGGCCGGCTCATGCACACAAGTGCTGCTGCATGCAAAATAGCATGCCCCCACATAGACACATATATTTTTGTTCTCATTAGTAATGGTCTAGCTATCAATTACAGACGTTTAATCAATGATTCTGCTAGACCGTTTTGAGTGTGAACATGCGCAACTGGACGTTCAATTGTTATACTATTAGACATACAATAATCATTAAATGTCTGAGATGTAAACTCACCAGCATTCTCTAGACGGATTGTCTTTATTGTATAGTCTGGAAATGGTGCTTTCAAGATTATTTGTTGAGCCAACAATCTCGCAAAAGCCATGTTGCGAGTTGATAATAAACACACATGTGACCATCTTGTAGAAGCATCTATCAAGACCATATAATATTTAAAGGGTCCACATGCAGGTTGAATTGGTCCACATATATCACCCTGTATACATTCCAGAAACGCAAAGGATTCAATTCCAACCTTAACTGTTGATGGTTTAATGATCAACTTTCCTTGAGAACAAGTAGCACAAGAGAATTGCTTTGATTGAAGGATATTTGGGCTCTTTAAGGTGTGCCCATGTGAATTCTCAATGATTTTGCGCATCATATTAAATTTGGGATGGCCCAACCGGTCATGCCAAATAATAAAATCATTAAAATTAGTAAACCTATTGTTTACTACGGCATGTGATTCAACTGTACCTATACTTGTATAGTACAACCAAGAAGAAAATGTAGGTAATTTTTCATGCACAATTTTCTTCTCTACATTAATTGTAGTAATGTAAAGGTATTCAACCTTTCCTTTATTAGCCGTCTCAACATGATAGCCATTTTGGCGAATAACTTTGAAACTTAATAAGTTTCTTTGAGACTTACTACAATATAATCCATAATCAATGCTTAATATTGTCCCTCCAGGTAGTATTAAGGTCGCTCTTCCAGAGCCCTCAATTAATTTTGTACTACCTGATATTGTGTTGACATATGTCATTTTCATAACCAAATTAGAAAAATATTTATTTTCTTTTAATATTGTATGCGGTGTAGCACTATCAAGAAGGCATACATCTCCATTACTCATCTTGAATCCAACAGAAAACTGGGGATTTCTATTAATTTTCATTAAAATAAAATACATTAAAAGAAGTAAGAAACAAAATTAACAAGGGAAATTTATAAACTTCAACATGAATAACATAATAATTAAAAACACATAAGTAAAATATTATGTAAAATATTAACAGACTTCATCCCCCAGCTAAAAGATCAAACATCAGTTTCTATCTCCAAAGAAGTCATCAACTTCCATATGAGTAATGTCACCAAGGCCATAAAAAACATCATCCTTTAAAGCCAAATATTCAACATCCTTATCATATTTCTGAGATGTTCCCGGCTTATCATCATTTTTAAGAGTCATATGTGACTCAACTCGAGCATTGGAAGAGGAAGCACCACTTTTATTTCCTTTCTTTTTAAAGGAATTTTGATAGAGCCTTACAAAATGCTCATGTGTGCGACATTCATTCTTCCAATGGCCTTTCATGCCACAGCGATGACAATTACTTTTTGAGGGGTTATTTTGAGAACTCATGTTGTTCTCCCTTTTATTATGACCACCACCTTGACGATTAGTGTATCGTCTTTTATCTTTGCCACGTCCCCGTGCATTATTATAGCCCCGATGATCATCTCTTTTTACTTCAGATTGATCACGTACTTCTACCACATTTGTCTCCGGTAATGGAGCAGCTCCAGTGGGACGAGCTTCATGATTTTTCATTAAAAGAGCATTATGTTGCTCAGCCACCAAAAGACATGAGATTAGTTCAGAATATTTCTGTAAACCCTTTTCACAATATTGCCGCTGCAATATCACATTTGAGGCATGGAAAGTAGTTAGTGTCTTTTCCAACATGTCCTCATCTTTTATAGTCTCCCCACATAATTTTAACTGGGAGGTTATCCTGAATACAGGAGAGTTGTATTCAATTACGGTCTTAAAATCTTGAAATCGTGAATGCATCCACTCATAACGAGCTCTTTGCGACATTGTTGCCTTTAGGTGGTCATATCTCCCCTTTAAATCAATCCACAATTCAAGCGGATATTTTACCGTCAGATATTCAACCTTCAGGCCCTCATCAAGATGATAACGAAGGAAAATCATAGCCATAGCCTTCGCCTTATCTTGACTCGATGCTTCATTTCCATGAGTAACAGTGGCATCGAGACCTTTAGCAGCCAAGTGAAGCTCAACATCGAGTACCCATGAAAAATAATTTTTTCCAGAAATATCTAATGCCACAAACTCAAGTTTGGATAAATTCAACATAATGAAATTATGAGAGAATATGTGAATAAAATAAAAATATTTATATAATACCTTTACAAGTAGCAACTTCATGCTGATAACGTGTTGTAAAGAAAACTTAGAATATAAGAAGAAAAAAACAAGAAGTATAAGATAGAGGAGAGAATTTTACTTATTCAAGTGTATCATACAATGGTGAATGATATCTCTATTTATAGTGTTGAGATATCATAGTCAAATGTCACCTTGAAATTATACATAGTTATCATCAAGGTTCATATCACCTTGAAATTTTATCACATTGAAAACATTAATATATGAATCCAATTAATTATTGGATAACTCTAATGGATCATCCACATATACAATGAATTTACAACAAAACTGTAAATATACCATTTATGTTGTTTTGAATTATGGATAGCTTAAACATGAATATTATTCATCAATTAACTCTTTTTTATTCATATTAAATATAAACAAATTAAATATTTTATTTATCTATTTAATCCATTTTTGACTCGCACATACTCCAATATCCACCCGTTTGTCACTCCGGTACAACTTAGTGTGAAAGAGAAATGAAGAGTTTGATAATTGATACACTTACATACCATTGTTTTCTAACACTCCCTCTATTTAATATTAAGTGTGTTTTAAAGACTTTTTTTCAACATTTAAATTAATAAAGGAATTGTTCAAAGTTTAATTTAAGATGTTGTTTAAAATTTGCTATATATATTTACTTTTTAATTAATTAAAATTTTATTTTTTTGAAAATAAATTACATTCTCTACAGAGTTATAGCACGATTTCACAAAAATAATAATAAAAAATATACTTTTGAATTATATACTAACATATTTTTCTTAATAATCATAAACACCCGTACTAATTACGTTAGTAATATCAAACAAAAAAAACAGGGTTAAATCAGCTCAAAATTAATTAAATTTTAGTAGAAATATATACATCAATCACATGTTGAGTGACTTTTCTTGTGGCACGACTCTTTATGTCGAATTATCCTAATGTTCATATCGTGCCACACTGGAATATGTCAAATGGAGGAAGATTGATTACTTTTAATAGTTTAAATAATAATAAATATTTTTGAATTTGACACATATTACTAATTATTTTTAAAAAAGTACTATTGGACAATTTCTCGATGCGTGTCATCCTTTTTAATATTTGCATCGTTTCAATTTTATAGAATTATCCCTAAAGTGATAATTTTTCAATCTTATAGAATTATCCCTAAAGTGATAATTATTTATTGATAATGTTAGATTTTTTACATTTGGCAATTCAAAAATCGTTATAAAACTTTGCATCCGTGCCTTTGTTATTTAAAAGAAACTTATTCACATTAGATCTTCGTATAAAACTAATGTAATATCTGTTAATACGTAATTTTATAAAATAAAATATATATTAATTAATAATAATAAATAAATTTTTTTATAAATTTAAAACACATGGCATGCACACATTCATTGTATTGATATATATACTTATACTTTGTTTGGATCATTGTTACCAATTGTTTCATAATGTACTAGATCGCATTGTTTGCTGTTGTTTAATAATATTTTAATTGTGTTACGCCTCGTATTTTTATACGTCGTGCGCGTCATGAACTATTATATGTAAGTTCGGGAAATGAGATTTTATTTTAAGTTCCAAGTGTTTAAAGAAATATTATGCAAGGATGTTAATTCCATATGTGATATTAATTAGTGTGGGATTAATTAGGGGCTGATTTGGATTTAATTTATCGAGTGGGCCCCACCACATAAGGCAAAGTAAGAAAATCTGATTTGGGAAATAGCCTTAGTGGAGAATGTTTAGTGGGGGGCTGCCTCCACTTCATATTGCTAAATATTATAAAGAAAATCTGATTTGGGAAATTGCCTTAGTGGAGAATGTGTAGTGGGGGGCTGCCTCCACTTCATATTGCTAAATATTAAAAAGAAAATCTGATTTGGGGATAGAATTAGTGGAGCATTTGTAGTGGGGGGCTGCCTCCACTTCATATTGTTAAATGGTGTAGTGAAATGCTTTGCAAGCATATCATCTCTTTCACTACATGACTTGGGCAGCCATGGAAATGGAGAAAACCAGCCATTAAACTCTTGGACAGCAGCTGCAAAGAAATTGGTTAGTAATCTCCTTGCTTGGTGTGTTAATTCCTTAGAATACCTTTGTTAATTAGACATTAATGATAAGAAGGGGACGTGAACAGTATCTTAGGAATCTGTTTTAGTTATTGAATGTGCTAAGCATGAGCAGAAACCATGATCGGATTGCTAGCGGTGTTATGTTAGTGTTTGGGCTGTTTTGATTAAAGTAAGCTGCTGGAAATTCTGTTTTGGTGTTATGCATATGTTAATATGATTATGGGTATATACTCCAAAGGATGAAAACAATAAGGTAGATGTGTTGCGAATTATAAAACGAGTTATCGCTCGGTGTGTCGTTGTTTTGTTACTATGGTTGCTAAAACGGAACTGTTTTGGGGGAGGCTGTTTAATATGATTTGTTGGGTTATATGTGTTGTTGGTATTGCTGTGGATAATTTGGGTTGTTGTTGGATTGGGATGAAGTAAAGAAAATAGGGGAAGTGCTGCCGGATTTTCGTTAGATTATTAGCTAGCTTACATAAGTAGTAAAGCGCGACATTTATCTAATTGCGGCACGATTGTTGTTTGTTATAGATTATTACCTTGAGCAGTAAATATTGGACGTACGGCTCGACTATTCGGTATGTAACGCTATTCCTTTCTTTCTTTGTTTGGCATGACCTTTGAAAAAAATGAGCAAATAACGGACAGATTTGATACTTACTTCTAGAGCGTCTAGGTGACGTATATTCTTACTTTTGCAACTATTCCTTTATATATTGTCTATATCTAAAGCTATGGTGATTTCTGATATTTATGATAGTGCTTCTTAGAGTCATTGAGATTTTACGTTTCCATATCGTTTTTAAAGGTTCATAATCTTGATAAAACATTAATCTTTGGTACTACTCCTTGCTGGTTCAAGTTGGTTGTTATATTGATTTATAAGAAATGATTTTAATTGCATATGGTTGCTCATAATATTCTGCTCGTGCATAGAGTCATTTATCATTTCACCGAGTCCCGGGCCGGGTAATGTTCGTGCGGAGTTTCTTGCATATGTCACCGAGTCCCTCACTAGAGGGCCGGGAATGTATATTATATATATGATTGGTGATGAGGATGGTTATGATGATGATGATGACGGAGATGATATGATGACTATTTCACCGAGTCCCTCACTAGAGGGCCGGGTATGTATGATGTATATATAATGATGATTATTTTGCCAAGTCCCTTACTAGGGAAGTTAGGCATCTTATATGTTAAAGATATGCATGATTTTCACTTAAAAAGTACATGTGTAGAGATATCTTGTTTCGACTTATCATGTTGGTATCCTGTTATCTTTACCTTATGCTTTACATACTCAGTACATTGTCCGTACTGACCCCCTTTTCTCGGGGGGGCTGCGTTTCATGCCCGCAGGTGTAGACGCTCAGTTCGGTGATCCTCCCGTCTAGGATATCTACTCTGCTGTTTGGGAGAGCTCCACTATTCCGGAGCCCAATCATTTGGTACATAACTTTTTGTGTAGTCTTTTGCTTGTCTATGGGTATGACGGGGCCCTGTCCCGTCAAGTTTCACTACAATACTCTTAGAGGTCTGTAGACATCGTGTGGGTTGTATATTTTTTTGTTTTGGATAATGGTCTGGACATGGTTTGTTTGGGATGTCCGTTTGTACAAGTACAGCCTTGTCGGTTGTGTACATCTTTATGCTTTGAATAGTGGCAGCCTTGTCGGCTCGTGTATGTTGTTACGCTTGAATGGTTATGACTCTTTATGAGATAGATCCACTTTATATATATATGGCATTGGATTTGGCTTGATTTGATTAAATTCCATATTGTCTTAGTTTCAGTTGGTCATACTTTATAGATTGGTATGTGAGTGTCCAAAATGGGCACCTAGTCACAGCCCATCGGGTTGGGTCGTGACAAAGTGGTATCAGAGCGGTTCTTCCTCGGAAGTGTCTACAGACCGTGTCTAGTAGAGTCTTGTTTATCGGTGTGTTGTGCACCACATCTATAAATAGGAGGCTACAGGACATTTAGGATGTCATCCTTTCTTCTTATTCTAGATCGTGCGATAGAGCTATAATACCAAGATAATCCCTCTCTAACGAATCCCTATGTTTTCAGTTATGCCTCCAAAGAAAGCGACAGCCGCCCAGAAGGGCAAATCGGTAGCAGAAAGTACTAGTCAGACCCGGAGAGTTACTAGGGCCCGTGCCCAGTCTATGCCTGGTATTGTGCTCCAGTCGGAGAGCTCTACTACACCGCCACCGCTAGAAGAGATAAGAGCAGCAGCAACTCCAGTTCGGGGGACACCACTAAACCCCGAGGCCCCAGAACCTGAACCTCCAACTCCTCAGCCAGGGGCGGAGGATAGGGCCATGAGAGATGCGGTTCAGTTGCTGACTAGATTAGTGGCAGGTCAAGCTCGCAGGCATGGACTAGGAGTTGATCATGCGGACAGATCTGATAGCTTAAGGGCTCGTGACTTCTTAAGTTGTAATCCTCCAGAGTTCTTTGGGTCAAGGCCCCAGGATGATCCGCAAGAGTTTATTCGTCAGATACAGCGTACATTNGTTTCCATATCGTATTTAAAGGTTCATAATCTTGATAAAACATTAATCTTTGGTACTACTCCTTGCTGGTTCAAGTTGGTTGTTATATTGATTTATAAGAAATGATTTTAATTGCATATGGTTGCTCATAATATTCTGCTCGTGCATAGAGTCATTTATCATTTCACCGAGTCCCGGGCCGGGTAATGTTCGTGCGGAGTTTCTTGCATATGTCACCGAGTCCCTCACTAGAGGGCCGGGAATGTATATTATATATATGATTGGTGATGAGGATGGTTATGATGATGATGATGACGGAGATGATATGATGACTATTTCACCGAGTCCCTCACTAGAGGGCCGGGTATGTATGATGTATATATAATGATGATTATTTTGCCAAGTCCCTTACTAGGGAAGTTAGGCATCTTATATGTTAAAGATATGCATGATTTTCACTTAAAAAGTACATGTGTAGAGATATCTTGTTTCGACTTATCATGTTGGTATCCTGTTATCTTTACCTTATGCTTTACATACTCAGTACATTGTCCGTACTGACCCCCTTTTCTCGGGGGGGCTGCGTTTCATGCCCGCAGGTGTAGACGCTCAGTTCGGTGATCCTCCCGTCTAGGATATCTACTCTGCTGTTTGGGAGAGCTCCACTATTCCGGAGCCCAATCATTTGGTACATAACTTTTTGTGTAGTCTTTTGCTTGTCTATGGGTATGACGGGGCCCTGTCCCGTCAAGTTTCACTACAATACTCTTAGAGGTCTGTAGACATCGTGTGGGTTGTATATTTTTTTGTTTTGGATAATGGTCTGGACATGGTTTGTTTGGGATGTCCGTTTGTACAAGTACAGCCTTGTCGGTTGTGTACATCTTTATGCTTTGAATAGTGGCAGCCTTGTCGGCTCGTGTATGTTGTTACGCTTGAATGGTTATGACTCTTTATGAGATAGATCCACTTTATATATATATGGCATTGGATTTGGCTTGATTTGATTAAATTCCATATTGTCTTAGTTTCAGTTGGTCATACTTTATAGATTGGTATGTGAGTGTCCAAAATGGGCACCTAGTCACAGCCCATCGGGTTGGGTCGTGACAAAGTGGTATCAGAGCGGTTCTTCCTCGGAAGTGTCTACAGACCGTGTCTAGTAGAGTCTTGTTTATCGGTGTGTTGTGCACCACATCTATAAATAGGAGGCTACAGGACATTTAGGATGTCATCCTTTCTTCTTATTCTAGATCGTGCGATAGAGCTATAATACCAGGATAATCCCTCTCTAACGAATCCCTATGTTTTCAGTTATGCCTCCAAAGAAAGCGACAGCCGCCCAGAAGGGTAAATCGGTAGCAGAAAGTACTAGTCAGACCCGGAGAGTTACTAGGGCCCGTGCCCAGTCTATGCCTGGTATTGTGCTCCAGTCGGAGAGCTCTACTACACCGCCACCGCTAGAAGAGATAAGAGCAGCAGCAACTCCAGTTCGGGGGACACCACTAAACCCCGAGGCCCCAGAACCTGAACCTCCAACTCCTCAGCCAGGGGCGGAGGATAGGGCCATGAGAGATGCGGTTCAGTTGCTGACTAGATTAGTGGCAGGTCAAGCTCGCAGGCATGGACTAGGAGTTGATCATGCGGACAGATCTGATAGCTTAAGGGCTCGTGACTTCTTAAGTTGTAATCCTCCAGAGTTCTTTGGGTCAAGGCCCCAGGATGATCCGCAAGAGTTTATTCGTCAGATACAGCGTACATTGAGGATAATCAAGGCTTCAGAGACCGAGTCTGTTGAGTTGGCTACGTATCGTTTGCGGGATGTAGCTATTAATTGGTATGAATCTTGGGAGTTATCTAGGGGTGAGGGTGCTCCTCCAGCTGTATGGGATGAATTTGTGGAGGCTTTCCAGGGCCACTTCCTGCCTCCAGAGATGAAGCGAGCTAGAGTCGACAGATTCTTGCGTTTGAGGCAGAATGGCAGGAGCATTCGAGAGTATAGCCTCGAATTTGATTCATTAGCTAGGCATGCGCCTACTATTGTGGCTGATATGGCAGACAGGGTACATCGTTATGTGATAGGATTGGATCGTTATCTGATTGACGGTTGTATGGCTGTTACTCTTCAGCCAGGTATGGACATTGCTCGGGTGCAGGCATATGCACAAGGAGTAGAGGATCGGCACCGGGGACGTCAGCTAGATAGAGATTTTAATAGAGGCCAGCATAAGAGGACTAGATCAGCAGGTTATCCTAACGAGTTTCGAGGCGGGCAGTCTCAGCAGCATGTTGGATTTTCTTCCCAGCCAGCACAGAGTGCACCCCCACGTTCCATGGGTAGGGGGTTCGATCGTACGGGATATTCGGAAGCTGGTCAGAGCTCTAGGACGTCAGGGTTACAGATGGGCAGGGGTTTGAGCCAGTCGAGGCCACCTTTGCCTCGGTGTTCTCGCTGTGGTAGGTCCCATCCTGGGGAATGTCGTTGGGCTACGGGTGCGTGTTTTTCATGTGGCCGTCAGGGTCATACTATAAGGGAGTGTCACCTGAGAGGTAGTGCGGGTGGTATTGCACAGCCTTCTGGGTCTGTTGCTGGTTCATCTCCTTCTGTGGCTATGCGTCCTATGGGGCAGGGTATTCAGGCGCCAGCAGGCCGTGGTAGAGGACGTGGTGGAGCTTCCAGTTCAAGCGGTCCCTCAAACCGTTTATATGCTTTGGCTAGTAGGCAGGATCAGGAGGCATCACCTAATGGGATCACAGGTATATTATCACTATTCTCCCGAAGTGTGTATGCATTGATAGACCCAGGTTCCACCTTTTCATTTATATCTCCCTTCGTTGCTAGTAGGATTGGAATAGAGTCTGAGTTGATAGAACCATTTGAGGTAGCTACACCTGTAGGAGATTCTGTCATAGCTACGCGAGTATATAAGAATTGTTCAGTGGTTGTATATAGTCGTCGTACAGTAGCAGATCTAATAGAGTTAAATATGATTGAGTTTGACATTATCATGGGCATGGATTGGTTGGCTGCTTGTTATGCTAATGTTGATTGTAGAGGAAAGATAGTTCGATTTCAATTTCCAGAGGAACAAATTATAGAGTGGAAGGGTAGTACAGTATCGCCGAAAGGTAAGTTCATTTCATACCTTAAGGCCAGGAAGATGGTTAGAAAAGGCTATATTTATCATCTGGTTCGGGTGCATGACATAAAGGCAGAGGCACCGACTCTTCAATCACTCCCAATAGTTAATGAATTTCCTGATGTATTCCCAGAGGAACTTCCAGGCCTTCCTCCAGAACGAGAGATAGAGTTTACTATCGATGTACTGCCAGATACCCAGCCTATATCTATACCTCCTTATAGAATGGCACCTGCTGAGTTGAAAGAATTGAAAGAGCAATTGAAAGATTTGTTAGAAAAGGGCTTCATCAGGCCTAGTACGTCGCCTTGGGGAGCACCGGTACTGTTTGTGAGGAAGAAGGATGGGTCGCTGCGGATGTGTATCGATTATAGGCAGCTGAACAAAGTAACAGTAAAGAACAGGTATCCCCTCCCAAGGATTGACGATCTATTTGACCAGTTGCAGGGTGCTAAGTGTTTTTCAAAGATAGACTTGCGGTCAGGCTATCATCAGGTGCGGGTAAGGGAGACAGATATTCCAAAGACGGCATTCCGGACCCGATACGGGCATTATGAGTTTAGAGTGCTGTCTTTTGGGCTGACTAATGCTCCAGCGGTGTTTATGGATTTAATGAATAGAGTGTTTAAACCATTCCTTGATATGTTTGTTGTTGTATTTATAGACGATATTTTAGTCTATTCACGTTCTGAAGAGGAGCATGCAGACCATTTAAGGATGGTACTTAGGGTGCTTCAACACCAGAAGTTGTATGCTAAGTTTTCTAAGTGCGAGTTCTGGTTGACTTCAGTGGCATTCTTGGGGCATATTATTGGAGCTGATGGTATTCGGGTAGACACGCAGAAGATTGAGGCGGTAAAGACTTGGCCCAGACCTACGACACCTACTGAGGTACGCAGCTTTCTGGGGTTAGCAGGATATTACAGGAGGTTTGTAGAAAAGTTTGCCTCAATTTCAGCGCCTTTGACAAGGCTAACTCAAAAGGCAGCCAAGTTCCAGTGGACTGATGCATGTGAGCGAAGCTTCCAGCTATTGAAAGACAAATTGACTACAGCTCCTGTCCTAACTCTTCCGGAGGTACCAGATGGCTATGTTATTTATTGTGATGCTTCCGGTGTTGGGCTAGGATGTGTATTGATGCAACATGGAAAAGTTATAGCCTATGCCTCCCGACAGCTTAGGAAGCATGAAAAGAATTATCCTACTCACGATCTGGAGTTAGCGGTAGTGGTTCATGCCTTGAAGATATGGAGGCATTATTTATATGGTGTCCATGTGGACATCTATACAGATCATAAGAGTCTCCAATATATCTTTAAACAGAAGGAGCTGAATTTACGACAGAGGCGGTGGTTAGAGTTGCTAAAGGATTATGATATTGATATTTTATATCATCCAGGGAAAGCAAATGTTGTAGCAGATGCTCTTAGCCGTAAGTCCATGGGTAGCTTGACAGATGTACAACCAGAAAGGAGGGAGATGGTTCGGGAGATTCAGCGGCTATCAAGCCTTGGAGTCCGTCTGGCTAATTCAGAAGATAGTGGAGTTCTATCAGAGAGGTTGCTGAGTCCTCAATCATAGATGAGGTAAAGAGACACCAATACGAGGACCCTATTCTGGCACAGTATAGAGATGCAGCTCTTAAAAAGGAAAAGACCCCATTTAAGGTTACACCTGATGGAGTGTTACGATATGAAGGCAGATTGTGTGTACCAGATATTGCGGGGCTACGACGACAGGTTATGGGAGAGGCACACTCTGCCCGTTATTCTATTCACCCAGGGTCAACAAAAATGTATCATGACCTCAGATGCTTATACTGGTGGGATGGCATGAAAAAGGACATAGCGGAGTTTGTTGCTCAGTGCTTGAATTGTCAACAAGTCAAGATCGAACATCAAAAGCCTGGTGGATTATTACAAGAGATAGAGATCCCGACTTGGAAATGGGAGATGATTAATATGGACTTCATTACAGGCTTACCTCGCACCCAACGGAAGTATGACTCTATATGGGTTATTGTAGATAGGCTGACGAAATCGGCCCATTTTCTTCCAGTCAGAACTACTTATTCGGCTGAAGATTATGCGAGGTTATATATCAGGGAAATAGTGAGACTTCATGGGATTTCCACGTCCATTATATCAGACAGAGGAGCTCAATTTATTGCCAACTTTTGGAGATCGTTTCAGAAGGGATTGGGGACACAGGTGAACCTTAGCACAGCATTTCACCCTCAGACTGATGGGCAGGCTGAGCGTACTATTCAGACATTAGAAGATATGTTGCGGGCCTGTATTATTGATTTCAAAGGTAGGTGGGATGATCACTTGCCGCTCATTGAGTTTTCCTATAATAATAGCTACCATTCTAGTATCCAGATGGCACCGTACGAGGCCTTATATGGGAGGAAGTGCAGGTCACCTATTGGTTGGTTTGATGTTGGCGAGACTAAGTTGATAGGTCCGGATATGATTCAGCAAGTGACAAGGTGAAGCTTATTCAAGAAAGATTATTAGCAGCCCAGAGTCGACAGAAGTCATATGCAGATAATCGGCGTAGAGATTTGGAGTTTCAGATTGGTGACTGGGTATTCTTGAAGGTATCACCCATGAAGGGTGTGATGAGATTCGGCAGGAAGGGGAAGCTCAGTCCAAGATACATTGGGCCTTATCAGATTGTTCGTAAGATAGGCAAGGTTGCATATGAGTTGGATCTACCATATGATTTGGAGGCGGTACATCCAGTCTTCCATGTATCGATGCTACGTAAATGTATTGGTGATCCTTCTAGAGTATTTCCTGTAGATGATGTTCAGGTAACAGAGGAGTTGTCATACGAGGAGAAACCCGTAGCTATACTTGATCGCCAGGTTAGAAGGTTACGTACTAAGGATGTGGCTTCCGTCAAAGTTTTGTGGCAAAATAATAATAGGGAGGAGATGACTTGGGAAGCGGAAGACGAAATGAAGAATAAGTATCCTTACTTGTTCCCCGTACCTGCAGGTAATTCAATTCCTAGCTTGACTATATTGATTGATAAACGAGATTATGTAGTAAGTTATGACTCTGTGATGCATCTGTAAGTTACGAAATGCAAGTTGATAGGTATAACTGTTAGAGAGAACTCGCTGAATATTTTTTTTGTAAGATGCTAACTTAACATTCGAGGACGAATGTTCCTAAGGGGGGAAGGATGTTACGCCTCGTATTTTTATACGTCGTGCGCGTCATGAACTAGTATATGTAAGTTCGGGAAATGAGATTTTATTTTAAGTTCCAAGTGTTTAAAGAAATATTATGCAAGGATGTTAATTCCATATGTGATATTAATTAGTGTGGGATTAATTAGGGGCTGATTTGGATTTAATTTATCGAGTGGGCCCCACCACATAAGGCAAAGTAAGAAAATCTGATTTGGGAAATAGCCTTAGTGGAGAATGTTTAGTGGGGGGCTGCCTTCACTTCATATTGCTAAATATTATAAAGAAAATCTGATTTGGGAAATTGCCTTAGTGGAGAATGTGTAGTGGGGGGCTGCCTCCACTTCATATTGCTAAATATTAAAAAGAAAATCTGATTTGGGGATAGAATTAGTGGAGCATTTGTAGTGGGGGGCTGCCTCCACTTCATATTGTTAAATGGTGTAGTGAAATGCTTTGCAAGCATATCATCTCTTTCACTACATGACTTGGGCAGCCATGGAAATGGAGAAAACCAGCCATTAAACTCTTGGACAGCAGCTGCAAAGAAATTGGTTAGTAATCTCCTTGCTTGGTGTGTTAATTCCTTAGAATACCTTTGTTAATTAGACATTAATGATAAGAAGGGGACGTGAACAGTATCTTAGGAATCTGTTTTAGTTATTGAATGTGCTAAGCATGAGCAGAAACCATGATCGGATTGCTAGCGGTGTTATGTTAGTGTTTGGGCTGTTTTGATTAAAGCAAGCTGCTGGAAATTCTGTTTTGGTGTTATATATATGTTAATATGATTATGGGTATATACTCCAAAGGATGAAAACAATAAGGTAGATGTGTTGCGAATTATAAAATGAGTTATCGCTCGGTGTGTCGTTGTTTTGTTACTATGGTTGCTAAAACGGAACTGTTTTGGGGGAGGCTGTTTAATATGATTTGTTGGGTTATATGTGTTGTTGGTATTGATGTGGATAATTTGGGTTGTTGTTGGATTGGGATGAAGTAAAGAAAATAGGGGAAGTGCTGCCGGATTTTCGTTAGATTATTAGCTAGCTTACATAAGTAGTAAAGCGCGACATTTATCTAATTGCGGCACGATTGTTGTTTGTTATAGATTATTACCTTGAGCAGTAAATATTGGACGTACGGCTCGACTATTCGGTATGTAACGCTATTCCTTTCTTTCTTTGTTTGGCATGACCTTTGAAAAAAATGAGCAAATAACGGACAGATTTGATACTTACTTCTAGAGCGTCTAGGTGACGTATATTCTTACTTTTGCAACTATTCCTTTATATATTGTCTATATCTAAAGCTATGGTGATTTCTGATATTTATGATAGTGCTTCTTAGAGTCATTGAGATTTTACGTTTCCATATCGTTTTTAAAGGTTCATAATCTTGATAAAACATTAATCTTTGGTACTACTCCTTGCTGGTTCAAGTTGGTTGTTATATTGATTTATAAGAAATTATTTTAATTGCATATGGTTGCTCATAATATTCTACTCGTGCATAGAGTCATTTATCATTTCACCGAGTCCCGGGCCGGGTAATGTTCGTGCGGAGTTTCTTGCATATGTCACCGAGTCCCTCACTAGAGGGCCGGGAATGTATATTATATATATGATTGGTGATGAGGATGGTTATGATGATGATGATGACGGAGATGATATGATGACTATTTCACCGAGTCCCTCACTAGAGGGCCGGGTATGTATGATGTATATATAATGATGATTATTTTGCCAAGTCCCTTACTAGGGAAGTTAGGCATCTTATATGTTAAAGATATGCATGATTTTCACTTAAAAAGTACATGTGTAGAGATATCTTGTTTCGACTTATCATGTTGGTATCCTGTTATCTTTACCTTATGCTTTACATACTCAGTACATTGTCCGTACTGACCCCCTTTTCTCGGGGGGGCTGCGTTTCATGCCCGCAGGTGTAGACGCTCAGTTCGGTGATCCTCCCGCCTAGGATATCTACTCTGCTGTTTGGGAGAGCTCCACTGTTTCGGAGCCCAGTCGTTTTGGTACATAACTTCTTATGTAGTCTTTTGCTTGTCTATGGGTATGGCGGGGCCCTGTCCCGTCAAGTTTCACTACTATACTCTTAGAGGTCTGTAGACATCGTGTGGGTTGTATATTTTTGTTTTGGATAATGGTCTGGACATGGTTTGTTTGGGATGTCCGTTTGTACAAGTATAGCCTTGTCGGTTGTGTACATCTTTATGCTTTGAATAGTGGCAGCCTTGTCGGCTCGCGTATGTTGTTACGCTTGAATGGTTATGACTCTGTATGAGATAGATCCACTTTATATATATATGGCGTTGGGTTTGGCTTGATTTGATTAAATTCCATATTGTCTTAGTTTCGGTTGGTCATACTTTATAGGTTGGTATGTGAGTGTCCAAAATGGGCACCTAGTCACGGCCCATCGGGTTGGGTCGTGACAAATTGTTTGGTTTGATTGTATCGTACTGTATTGTAATGTAAATATCCTTAATTATTCTAGGATAAGTGGTTTGACTAGATTTAAATAATTAAGGTAAAGGGTAAAGCAGTATTTTAAAATATTATGTAAATATATAATTGGAAAAAGAAATTAATTAACAATGGGAACACACCAAATTGGTTGTTCAATAAAACAGGGTTTTTCATTGTTACGTAATAACGAAATTTAACAATACAGTTCAATGCATTTTAAGTAACAATCGAAACAAACATTGTAGGTATAATAACGATACAATACAATACAATGGATAACAATGATCATAACATAGTATTAGTGTGGATAAATTTTACCCCTTGTTATTTTAGGTTACTAAAGCAATTATTTATATTAGTCTTAGGTAGAGATGGCCCGTACAAGTACGGGCCCAACATTAAACAAATTTTCTGAGCTAAATGCATAAAATAAGTTCTAGGCTACTTTATTTACATTGAATGTTTATCATTTATGTAGTGGTACATTTTTATCGCTTATCACCCTGACAAAAAGTACCAGTGAAAAAAGAGAGATATATATAGGTTCAAAGTTGAATACATAGTTAAACATATGTAATTAGAGAAACGTCAAGAATAAAAGAGCACAAAGTAGCCTAATTCAAATGATGAAATCTCAAATATTTAGTAAATGTAGAAGGGTCTTTGTACACAAGTAACACAAGTCCTTTGTACACAATAATACAGATTATAGATCACCTAGCATAGTTCAGCATATGTACAAAATCTTGAAGGAAAATTATTTTCATATCCTACATATCAATGAACACAACAAAATAATAACCTCTGTGTTGCAGCTTTATACATATGGTTTGGTAGTGTGGCTTATAGTAAATCAACCAGTATGCTGAACAATATATACCAACCATCCAAACAGTATGCAGACAAAACAAGAGAAGACACCCTTTACTATTACAAGTGAAATTTACACACAATAGAGCAAAATCTGATGAAACCATGATGACATGGAAAAACTATATGATAAATAATAAATAAAACTCTTTTGGTTAGTGTTATAGAGGAAAACAATTCACACTATGAAAATATACAAAAGCCATAAAAGATCAGTGAAGCTCAACATGACAAAGGATTCACACATGACATATATATTTGAGTGAAGAGAAAGTACTATACTGGTGCAGACATGTTTATCCCAAAGCAGAAAGACATTTTTGGCTTAAAAGGTTTTGTTCCATGAAAAAAATGAAACATATCTGCATAACTTCAATTTTTACGACACCCAAAAATCTATACAACAAGATTTACAAAAGTTGAGAGCCTAATTTTTAGACATGTTGGTAAATTATGCTTATCTATTGAGAACTATATTCTTACCACAAACAAGAGATCAAACTGATCTCATTGTAAACTTTTCGGTTAACATAAATTGTGTTCCACTCTCACATTAAGTATAAGTTAGTAGTTGGACTTAAATGTTTTTTTTCGTCCCCAGAAAATCAAGTCAAACTTCATATGCAAGTTCAACACTTTCCTCTTCTTCACTTTTTAACCCCAAAGAAGTAGAAGTAGAGAAACTAAGACTATTGGAAAAATAAAATTACACTAATTGCAGTGAATTTCACTAACATCCGCAAGACCGCAACACTAATAACAAATAGTGTATTCAAGCAAAGGACATGAAGTTCCTAACGAACTCCAAGTAAAGTGAGTCGTCTTAATCCATTGACAACTTACCATCTATTTCCATCTCACTTATTTTAAAAAATATAAATTCAAATTAAGAAAGCTTTGTTACTTCATATGCAATTTTCTGAACAAGCTAGTTTTTGAATTGTTGAATGATCATTCCTAGAACATGTTGCCAAGACCAAATATTAAAGAAAAATTACTTTTTGAAATCTACTTTATATTTACAAGCTCTCTAATGGAGAGTAATAAAGAATTATCTTCTATCCTATTTCATTTCTCCTCATAACTAAATATGCATTAGTTCATTGTCTATCCATTTTACTACTAATAGAAAGTATTATGTACTCCGTGATCACATTCAAACCAGGTGTCTGAGCAACAAAGATCGTGGAACATCAGAGTTGCCAAATGAAGAAAGCAACTCATAACACTGACACCAAGCTATAATTTTAAGTAAACCCGACAGTGAGTATTTGGACAAAAACTGCAGCTATTGATGATCTCAAGCTGTTATTTTACTGAAAATTAAATGTGTGCTTACTTGATTTGTGGTAGCAGCAATGACTCCAATTGGGAGGGTGAAAAAGAACGCCAGGCCACATGCTAACAAAACACCCCACCATGGTAATTGAAGCTGGTTTTTGTAATATTCACATACAAATACAGTTGCTATAATATTTATTAGTAGTATAATCATGAACCACCATTCAGGAACTTGCTTGTATTTTCTCATGAGCTTCGTGTGCACGTCCATTTTCTTTTCCTGTAAAGCAGACTTACTGAGATGCCATAGATCCCTGCACCACTATAACTAGTCAAGTGGTGCTTCCATTCTATACATCGAGGCAGGGGTTACTTTCACTAAAGGTTACTAAACTTTATGCACTAAACTTTTCTAGTCTGAAAACTATTGCCACATTAAAATACTGAATTTTATCCACTATAACAGTAAAGTATGAAGCTTACCATCCATGAAAGAGGAAGACATGAACAACCGTGGCAGTGAGGCAGGCAAAGCTGAATCCATAAGTTAGTAAAAGGACAATGCTGAGATAAAGACGACCCTTGTGGTCATACTTCTCTAAATCAATGTGAAAGTTAGGGTCTATGATTTTTGAAATGCTGTAATCATGACCGTTTTCTTTAAACAAGCCATCCGAGAATATTGGAAAGTTCCTGGCCTTGTAGACATTGAACCAGTACATAAGAGGTGTAACAACATACATAATGAGAAAATAACCAACAGCAATGTTTGCAGTTGCAAAAAGGTCGATGGCAGAACTACCAACTGAACAAGAGATCTCAGCTCATGAAAAGATACAATCATATTATTAACAATTAAAACATAAGACACATACATACAAAGAATCAACCTCATATACTTCACACCAATTACCTGGTGCCAGTAGCACAAAAGAAGGCCCTTGGGCTCGAACAAGATGAAAAGTTATGTTTTGACTCTGAAAGCATAAAATTTTACTACAAAATGGAGATAACAAAATATTTAGGGTCAGCCATATAAGATAGCTAAGTTTTACAAAATTCGAAACATAAGAACAACAAATTAATTCACCCTTAAAAGACAGGGCATTTTATAGTTTTACGAAATTATAGAAGAATCTAATGTACACAAAAATTGAAATGAAGGTCGTATGAAAGCATTAACGGACATACCCTTTGCTCAAATTCTGGTATAAATAGCTGCAGATCCTTAACGTCACACTGCAAGTGAAAATAATTTCAAAATGAAGGAGGTGAAGAAAATTCAACAATATAAGACTAAAATGAAGAAACCAGAAAGTTAATTTCAATGGAAAACCCATATATGAACTATAGTTTAAAAGAATTATGAAGAAAGAAGACCAACTGAACTGAAGGAATCCAGAAAAAATTGAATCTGACGGAAAATTCATTTTGTTCAAAAGAATTATTATGAAAGAAGACCAAATTAGTTACTGCATGTGAGAAATCAAAACGAAAATCTAAGTATCCCAAAGTTGATTTCTGATGAAAACACAAGAACAAAACAAAAATTAAAGGCACAATGATTGAAACTTTTGAAAGCAGCTGAAAAATTGAACATGAACAACAAACCCCATATAGAATAAGAAGTGGTCAACGAAAGATAAAATTAGGGAACATTTTTAATGTACTTTCAAGTTTGAAGAAAACAAAGAACCAATATGAAGAAGATTACCTGGAAGGCTGGAACAATGTTGGAGAAAGGAGAAGTTTTTGGAGTTGAAGGTAAACAGTGATGTGCACTGAAAATGAAACAGGCATTCTAAAGATTATCTGGAAAGAAGACACGTAGCTATCTTTTAGATTAGCAAAAAGACAAAAATACCCTCATGTCTTCAGATATGATGAAACAGACATGTTGAACAAGCCATTTCTAATATAGTAGAAAAAAAAAAACTTCTTTTATCTCAATTATAGATGGTGGTAACAAGTCATATTGATGCTTTTGTAGTTGACAAAATATCTACAGTTATATAGAGAAGTGTCGTAGGTTTCAGAGATATAACTTTATAAGAATGGAGCTTGTATGATTAATTGTGACGTACCTCGTTGTATAAAATCATATTATACACGTAAATTAACAAATAGATCGAGGGGTACAAAAATCACATATTATACGTCTAAAGAAAGGAGCTAAACATGGTACACATGATATAAGCAAACATGAACCTATATGATTATTTGTTCTTGGACAACTTATCACTAATTTTATTTCCTCTTATCTCTCTTCTTCAAATTACTGAGCTCGCATAGATGATAACAAAGATAAAGAAGCAGTGACGGACTCAAAATTTTTGTTCAGGTGATTCAAAAAATAAAAGTATAAACGTGTAAATAAGCCTTGAAAAATGAAAATCTTATTTTTTTGGATTTAAAATCACACTTTTAGCACGTTTCTAAAATAAAAGAAAATATTGAAAAAATGAAAAACAGAACTGAAAAAATAAAATGTTTTCACTCGAATTCGAACCAATGACACATGACTTAATTTCAGGGGGACTTGCCAGTAGGCCATCATCTTATCTTTGTTATTGAGGGTATATATATATATATATATATATATATATATATATATATATATATATATATATATATATATATATATATTAAAAATTACAGAAAATTTACTTTATATACGGTGTAATTTCTTGATTGTTGTATAAAGCAATATACAAGTAAGTCGATTCTTTAATGTGTGCTACTGACAGCATGTATGTTTGGAAGGACTGAAAATCTTTTACATAACGTGTTATATCAGTGTTACTAAAAAATTATTTAGTAAATGTCTTGAGTGTAAAGATCACAATCTAAGTAGGTTCTAGTAAAAGTAAATTCTACACAGAAAGGAAAAACATCACTAAATAACTTTTTTATCCTTTAAGATAAAAAACATATAGTTAAAATAACTGAAACAAATTATTTTATGTGAAGGTTCTAAGACTAATTCTAGCATAGCAAATTCAGACAACATAATACACATATTTTATCTTCATCCACAACCCAAAATCAAACCTTGAGTCATTGCTTGATTTCAAGATTTAGCATACATTGGTTATAACACCTTATATCCAAAAACAGATCAGATTTTAGCTTTTCAAAAATTGCACGTGGAGTCTAAGGTCTCCATTTATGGATCGTAGTCTGATCTACGACTCGTGCTATGGGTCTGTGGTTTACCACTTCAATCACTCTCCAAACTCAGCTAAGAAAATCGGCTAAGTCTTGACCAACGAAACAGATACACGGTTTGTATATCAGACCACGATCCGTGGTCTGTGATCTTAGATCGAGCCCCTCTTTACCCATCCTCTGACACAATCACGATCGACCAGTACGGTCCGTAAATGGACCTATGGACCGTTGGTGAAGGTCAACAGTTAGTTATGGAGAAATTGTTGATTGAGTCAACTTCAAATGGGCATAATTCATGGCACAAAAAGAAATTAGGTGTCCCATTACCTGTGCGATGATAGATAATTAAATCATCTTTTCAACGCCATCAAATTTGCTAAAATTTGATATATGAGTAAAAAGTTATACTCGTTTTGATGAACTCCTGTCGTATAAACTTGACCTACGACCCCAATCTACAGACCGTAGATTGAACTACGGCCCGTAGGTCCTATCCATTAGTCACTCCGACATCAATTAAGTCAGGGGTCTTTTGATCTTTTTCTATTCTGTTTTCCTAAGCTACGTCGTTTAGACCCTAAATTATGAGGTTTTAGTCATTTTAAGCCAGCATTTGCCAATATCTACTTTTATCTTTTTCTGATTTATTTTTTATTTTTATCTCAAAACAAATACATAAATGAGAAAAAACATCACACTAAATACTATAAGTAATTGGGAACTTGCCCAGTTATAGCCCAAAAAATGCAGTCCAACCCATTTAAAACTCAGCCCACTAACATCACATTAATTATCCAAATTAAATAGATTTTAAATTAAAGTTTATTAAAAAAATTACACTCACTCCTCAAATTTAAATTGTAATAAAGAATTATTTGTTGAATTGCTATCTTTAGACTTTATGGCAATATTTATTGTTATTTTAATTTAAAAACACATTATGATTTTGTTAAAGAATTTTATTACTTATTCAATCCATAAAAGTTATAGTTATATATAATATAAAATTATTTATTTCTCCTTTATTCATTTTTATTTTTATTTTTGTCTCTTTTATATGTTTTTACAATTTCATATTTATAACTTATACCTATTAATTTCTACTTTTAATACTATCATTAACTCTTTTAATATTAAATTTTCATATTCATAACCCCCAATTATTTAATTACAATATTTAAGACACTTTATGATATTTCTCAAATTTTACCTTTATAAATTCGTAATATTTTGTACCATGGACCCCAACTCAAGATTATTCATTTTATTTCAATGTTAATCTTATTATTATAGGATCATATATTCATATTCAACATAAGTTGATGAAGAATCTTTGATAAGAGTTTCAAAAATATGCACTAATTCTGTATTTCTATTTTGATGTACTCTTGTGATTAAGGTGTGTTCTCTATATAAATTAAGATTTTTTTAACTTTCATTGTTAATTTTTTATATTATTATAGGATCGAATTCATCTTGTGGCATAACTTGATGAAAAAAGTTTTTGAATGTTAATTAGTTTGTCAAAAGGAATGTTGGATAAGAGTAACAAAATTGTGCATTGATTATGTATTATTATTTTCATGTATTTTCTTATGATTAAGGTCCTAAGGAAAATGTGTGTTGTTTGTTCTCTCCATGTAAATCAAGATTTTTTTTATTTCATTGTTAATCTTTATATTATTATAGGATTGAATTTATCTTGTGGCATAACTCAACGAAGAAGGCTCTTGGATATTAGTTAATTTGTCAAAAGGGATGTCGGATAAGAGTAACAAAAATGTGCATTGATTATAAATTATTATTTTTATGTATTTCTTATGATTAAGGTCCTAAGGAACTAAGAAAGATGTATTGTGTGTTCTCTCCATGTAACTCAAGATTATTCTTTTTATTTCATTGTTAATTTTTATAAATATTATTTTTATTATAGGATCACATTCATCTTTTAGCATAACTCGATGAAGAAGACTTTTGAATGTTGATTAGTTTGTTAAAAAAGATGTTGGACAAAAGTTTAAAAAAACTATGCATCGATCTATATTTCTATTTTTCATTTATTTTCTTATGATTAAGGTTAAGGAAGATGTGTGTTCTTTTCATTTAATTTCTTTGGATTGAGTTTTTATTATTTCTACTCACGACTATTCTTTTCATTTTATATTTGAAGTAGTGTTTTGATTATTATTATTATTATTATTATTATTATTATTATTATTATTATTATTATTATTATTATTATTATTATTATTATTATTATTATTATTATTATTATTATTATCAAATTCTTATGCTTGACTCGGTGAAGAAGACTCTTGAATGTAGATTAGTTTGTCGAAAATAGTGTCGATAAGAGTTTTAAATTTCTACATTAATTTATATTGTTCTTTTCACTATGGTCTTATGATTGAAGTCATAAAAAGATATGTGCATTATGTTTTTTTTTCATGAATTTTATTATGTTTGAAGTTTTATTAATTTTTCATTGTCACAAATATGTACCTTTGTTAGATACAAATTAGTTATTGTAATTTTGTCTAGAATATGATAATTATTCACCTATGTTCAAACAATATTTTTGATAATTTTAATAATATATATTAAATGTTGAAATATATCTCTTTTACGGTGTTTCTTACGGCAATAAGTAGTATCATTTATGTTTTTTTCAAATTTGTTCATTTATTCTACTTTATAAAATTAACAACAATAAATAAATTATGCATTAATTTGTATCTTTATTGTTTCTTCTAATTCTTACCGTTAAGGTTTTAATGGGCAACTTTCACATATAGCAAACAAAAAATTCATATTTGTATGCTATAGCAAACTTTGCATAATTGCGCTCCATAGCAAACATAAAAACTGTATAATTCGCTATACATATATAAGTGTATAATTCGCTGGCCTAAATTGTATAATTCGCTGGCCTATTTCGCTGCAATTGTATAATTAGCTTTGCATACAGTTGAATCGAATAAAAATGTATGTATATTGCATAATTATAAGTGTATAGCAAGAAGATAGATGTTTTTCTCGCTTTATACAAAAACAGAAACACAATATATACACTTTTGTTGTATAAAGCTAGAAAAAATTGTATTTCACTGCAATTGTATAATTCACAATTATATAATTCTTTGGCCTTTTTCTCTGCAATATTTGAAGTAAAATGTTTGTAAATTGTATAATTAAGTGTATAACACGAAGATATACATTTTTGCATGTGTATATACAATTTTCTCTCGCTTTATACAAAACAGAAACAGAAATTATACACTTCTGTGTATAAAGCGAGAGAGGCGAGAATGGGAGAGTGGCGAGCGAGACTTTTGGGAGAGAGACGCCTGGCAAATTTTTGCCAACGTTTGCTATGGAGCACAATTAAATCAAACCCTAGCTATTCCATTTAATTTAGGTTATTAGTTTGCTATTATATACAATTTGAAATACATATATTTAAACTATATTAAAATAAAAATATATTGTATTAACATCATAATATGAATTTTTGGATATAAATTAGTCTTTTCATTTTAATAAACTTCAAATGATAATTTTTTTTAATTCATTTAAGCTTTATCTACTAAACATCTAAAAATAAATCGTAAAATTCAAATACTAAAATTAAATTAAATTTAACACTCTGTAAGAAAATAGCTCTTAATATTTTAAAAATATATCTAATAATCGCGCGAAGCACCATCAAATTCACTAGTTATAGATAATCTACAATCCTAGTTGTACTATAATTCTAATAGTAATCCAATGCTAGTCGTAATATATTCCTAATTGACTTCAACTAGTACAATAAGAATCAGTCTAGTCAATATAATAGTTTAATCCTAGCGTGTCTCTAATTCTAGAGTAGTGTTGTAAACTCGTAAGTCAGTTTCGTTGGGCCTATTTCTTTGACATGTTAAAATCGGCAGCTCCATTTCTTCATCAACACTTGCTGCAGACACGTTAGTCAGTTGTGCTAAACATGTTCTTTTGACATATTTTAATCGTCAACTTCCTTCTTAAACAATTATAGTCGTCTATATATCCCCAAATTTCAAACTAAATAGCCCTAAATTATATCCTTAACGAATCCTCATAACGTTAAAATTTTAAAAAATTATTTAGTCTATGAATTTTTTCTTGAAAAAGTTCACCGTTGCAAATATGGGTTGGAATGCAATTTTAGGGGGAACACTGTTTTATCGAAAAATTGATTTCAAAAAGAGTTTGTTTTATTTTTAAGGTATTTTTGACTTTTAAGAGTCGCCACTTAATTTTTAAGAAAAATCAAGAAAACTTATATTCCAAACAACTTAAAACAGAAAAATTGTTTGAAAATTATTTTAAGGGTTCGGGATTCCTATTAGTGTCTTAGGAAGGTGTTGAAGGCACCTAAGACACTCCGCTAACTTACGGTTTTCCGGCGATTAACTTATTTGACTATTTTATTAACTTTTGCAATCTTTTGTTATTGAACTTATTAGAAACTTACTTAGGTGAATTTTCAACTATTTAGAATACTTTATTATTTATCTTGCAATTTGCGAATCTATTTCAAAACTTAAAGTTCTTATCTAGATAAATTTACAAGTTTAAAATAATCATCGTTTTGAGATTCCGTTTTAGTTGCAAGTTTTTGATAAAATAGATAGACGTTTCGAAGGGGGTTTGGAGTTTCCTAACCCTAACTAACGACATTCAAGTGAACACGTAAATAAATAATAAAAGAGAGAGAGAGAGAGAGAGAGAGAGAGAGAGAGATTTTGGGTCCAAACTCGGGTTCTGTTCGCCTTGACCGAGTTTTGGACCCACCTGTTTTTGGGGTTTTTAACCCATTTTTTCACCTGTCCTAAGCTACACATACAAAATAAAAACGCAAGAAAAGGAAAATAAATCAACAAGGGCTTAGGCCCATTACAAAACTAAAATAAAAAAAATGCATAAAATAAGGAAGTCTTCTAATCCCCTTTGGACTTCTTCGATCTTCATGATATTAGGGCCCATTTGTTTGTCTTGACTCGATAAAGGAATTGGGCCTCCACGGCTCTTCCGAAATGCAAAGAGGAATAGTGGAGTCTTAAACGGACTCGAACAGATTCTCCCATGCAGCAGAACAAAAATGGATTAGCATACGAAGTGATAACATAACCAAGCAAATCGAGAGAAAGCTCAAGTAAAAAAAAATAAAAAAAATGAAACAAGCTCCCTAAATCTCCTAGACCAAACATCAATGCGATAATACTACATGAGTATACTCCTACGAATCTCTCATGCCCAAGAAACAAACGTGTCAGCCATGTCAAGGCAGAATGGACTTCCAGCATACAGTAAGGTCAAACAAGAGTAACAAGAAGGACATGGTGGTCCACTTCTTCATAGAGGGTTAAACACAAACTCCAAGCGAAAAAAAAACCAACATGTTCTTTAACACAGTCATCGATATCTAGAGTAGCATCGGAAACGAGTTCAAGCATTTTGTATGGAAAAACCAGTCAATACATGATGAACATTTAATTCAAGTAAAGGCAACTAGCCGCGATTAAGCAGTAAAATACATGCTCCAACGACAAACTTAACGCATACTCACACAAATTTTGCATCACAGGCCACAAATCTAAACGAAACTAACGGACTACAACTGCTAAGAAACAATAGCACAATGATGAGGGAAGTGAAACAAGAGAAGACTATCTTTAAACACGCAAGAAAAATGAACCACCTACGCATATTCTGATGAACAGGTGATGGAGAGAGAATTAGGAAATCAGCAACAACGTACATTTGCGTTTAAATCTTAGGACTACTGGCAGCTCGCAAATCACCAAAACATCAGGAGAGGCCACTTCAACACGAAAGGAACAAAAGAAAGAAAATATACGAAGCAGGGTATTACATTCCTCACATCACCTTCTACCAGAATCTATCACTTTCTCAGCACAACAGGTAGAACAGCAGAACAGTAAGACGAAACACGAAAACACAATGGGTAAACGGAAAACAACGAGATTTCCTATCCTTTTTATTTTTTATTTTTTTATAGCAGTAGAGGAACAAACCCAACAAATAAAGAAGACCTACATGAATATCATCTCTCACGTAACGTCGGAACCAGACGCGACTTTACCAACAACAATTAGATACTTAACATGAGGAGGAATAAAGATGAAAACAAGGAGCAGCAGTCGAAACATAGCAAAACCAAACGAGAAACTACATGCATATCAGATTCTGGAGAGGCCAAATGCCTAAATACATTCGCAACAAGACATATTCGAGATGGAAGAGAGATTACCTTTTAGTGTGCAGCGACAGAGACGGAAACGAGCAGCAGCAGCGGCGACCACACGCGAACGGCTAGACGTTTCGGATAGGCGCTCTTATGGACTGATGTCGCTGGAACGGGAAGGCTATATCGCGACTGACACTGAGGCGAGAAGCTCTGGTTTTGGATGCTTTCACCCGACAATTCTGAAAGGCAAGCGAAGAAGGAAGAGAACTTTCGAATTCGAGACTCTTCTACGTTCTTCTACAGTAAACAAGAAAGGAAAACGAAGTATTCTCAAAAATACGCAACAAACGAAATAGCTAAACTTCCTTTTCTAAACCCAGAATCAGACAGAACAACCAATTTCTTTTTTTTCGACAAAAGTTCCAACTTGAAAATTTCTCAACCAAAAAACGTCCAACCCGTTTTGAAGGGAGGTGGGGGTTTATATAGAATCAAACAAACAACGGTTTCGAAATTTTGGGCGGGATCGACGATGGGACCATTGATTTCAAAATTTGAAATCCTTTCCGTTAATGGAGCAACACCTTTTCTGAAAATTTCGCCCCATTCCGGAAACGGAAATGAGAGAGAGACGGTCGAGATGGAATGGTTGTCCTTGCGATGCGACGTGTCCTCATCTCCCGTAAGGATGAAAACGCAGGTCTGCTTTCCGAAAGCACTGTGCAAGAGCAGAACGAGATAGGGGGGGACGTTGCAAAGGCTGTACGTCTGTTTTCGCGTGGAGAAGGGGTCGCGACTGGGAGGGAGAGAGGAAGAGTGCGTGAGGGAGACGCGAGGCGTTTGGGAGAGATTTCCGCTTCTGGGCTTGTTTTTGCTGCGTTTTTTTTCTGGATTTTGCTTGGCGTTTTGCAGGAAATGGCGTGGGTGTTCTGTTTCTGGGTAGTGTACTATCGAGAGGGGAAGCTCGCGTGGGGAGACGCGGGGCGTGAAGGGGGGAGATTGCCGTTTTGGGGTTTGCTGGCGTTTCTGCGTTTTTCTGAGTTTGTTTGTTCTTTTCTGGGAATGGCGTAAAGGGGGGAGAAGAGGAAAGAGGGGAGGGGGCCGAGTCGGAGCGAGTCAAAGGAAGAGGGGTTGGGTCGGATTTAATTTAGTGGGTTGGGTTGGGTTTTAAACATTTAAAATGGGAAATGGATTGGGTTTTTAAAATTAAAGGGGGGCGTTGGGTCGGAAGGGGCATTTGGGCCTGGGAATTAATGTTGGGGCTGAAAAAGGGTAAATGGGCTTGAATACTGGGTCATGGGAAATAATTTGGGTTGAGAGGAGTGGGCCTGGTAGGTAAAGGATGTGGGCTGAAATGGTTTTGTAAAGGATGGTCAAATTAGTTGAACAAAAATGACGAAATAAAAATAAAGTAAAGGCTATACCTTCAAATGAAAAACGAATTTGTATAATTTAATTAACGAGCTCCGCTATTTAGTGATAAAATTATTTAAGTTAAGAAATAGTGATTCGAAATACAAAAGTAAACTAGTTTAAAATATATTATTGAAAATTATGTTAAAACGTATTCGAAGTAACATAAAGTTCTTGTATTATGTTATTATATTCGTAAATTTTATAAAACTAATTAATTTAAAATATTTGGAAAATTTAGGAAGCTCGATAATTTATTTATACCAAACGCGGGTCAAAATTGGGTGTCAACAACTGTCCCTCATTTTACTTGGGTTGATGCAAGCAACTCGAGGAAAATGAAATTGACCAAACCAATTTTGACCAACCTCATTCATTTTAAAGGAAGGATTTGACAAAGAGTTTAGGAATTATGGCCGAACCCTTGAAACGGGTTTCCTACATATCTCAGGCTATATGAGAATTCAGGCCACTTGTAAATCGATAAGCTTGATTTATCACACGATTTTGAAAAAATCAAAAGCCACCTCGATACCGAATTATGAAGGTATCAAAATGCTCGAGAATAGGATTCGAGAGCGAATGTTGGAATACAGCCGAGTTTTCAACATTGAATCCGCCTACATATCCTTAAACTTTCGAAATCAGGCTGTGTGTAGTTCGACTCGATTAGTGGAAAAGGAAATCTATTATGCTAGATAACCTTTGGTTCTGGACAAGTGACAGATTAACGAGTATGAAAAGGAGGCTTGTAACCTCTTAACCGTGAATGTAGCGCGCTTCACACCCGTAATTAAGAACTTACATGGACATAACTTCCAAAGCTCTTGACGCATTGTCACTCAGATTGGAAACTTGCCTCCGATAAATCGAAACTTCCGGATGCGAGACAAAAACTGACAGAACTAAAGAAAAACCCGCATGCTTCGAGAGGGATGGTTCGATTGTGGTGGAAGTCGCTCCTCTGCTCGCGTCCTAAGAGTTTGACATTCCTCTTCGGACTGTGTCCCAGTTCGCTGCTAAGAAAAAGTTCCACGTTGTGCTGCATCCTTTTTGATGTCGTCCGCACCTGTGGTTTTGGAGAATTCATCCTTTTGGATGCTCTCGACAAAGACTGAGATAAAACTCGTCAGCTTAAACAATGCAATTAGGATGGGAGACAGTGTCTTTTTACCGTGTCGACACTTCATTGTTCTCCTCAAATCGACGTCGACTCGATCGGTCTGACGTCCAGCAAATAAAGTTTATGCCTTGTGCTTTGTAAATAAAATCTTCAGCGTACTCTTCATTTGATGCTAAAATAAATAAATGTTGATGCGATATTGATGTCTCTTTTGTCGTCATCTTCGATGCTCTCCTTGATGTTTACTTTTATAAGAAATAACAGAATGCAGTCGAGGCCAATGGATAAGTATTGCTTTTCTTTATCCATGTACGTCCTCTTGCAGGGCATGAATATCTTCCCACGATACGTAAATTCCCGCGAGATATGAATCTTCTCGCGATGCATAACTTTCAGCGAGGAATAAAATCTTCTCGCGATGTGCAAATTTTGATGAGGCATGAATTTTTCTCATCGTGCATAAATTTTGACGAGGCATGAAATCTTCTCGTCGTGCATAATTAATGACTCGCGATGCATGATTTCCGCGATGCATGATTTTCAACGAGGCATGAATTCTTCTCGTGATGCATAAATTCCAGCGAGGTATGAAGTCTTCTCGCGATGTATAAATTTCAGCGAGGTATGAAGTCTTCTCGCGATGCATAAATTTTGACGAGCCATGAAATCTTCTCATCGTGCATAATTAATGACTCGCGATGCATGATTTCCGCGATGCATGATTTTCAACGAGGCATGGATTCTTCTCGTGATGCATAAATTCCAGCGAGGTATGAAGTCTTCTCGCGATGTATAAATTTCAGCGAGGTATGAAGTCTTCTCGCGATGTATAAATTTCAGCGAGATATGAAGTCCTCTCGTGATGCATAAATTTTGACGAGGCATGAAATCTTCTCGTCGTGCATAATTAATGACTCGCGATGCATGATTTCCGCGGTGCATGATTTTCAACGAGGCATGGATTCTTCTCGTGATGCATAAATTCCAGCAAGGTATGAAGTCTTCTCGCGATGTATAAATTTTGACGAGGCATGAATTCTTTTCGTCGTGCATAAATTTTGACGAGGCATGAAATCTTCTCGTCGTGCATAATTAATGACTCGCGATGCATGATTTCCGCGATGCATGATTTCCGCGATGCATGATTCTTCAGCAGTATATGACTCCCGCAATGCATGATTTCCGCGATGCATGATTCCGCGATGCATGACTCCGCTATGCATGACTTCCGCGATGCATGATTCCGCGATGCATGATTCCGCTATGCATGATTCCGCGATGCATGATTTCGCTATGCATGATTCTTCAGTGTATAAATTCCGCGATGCATGAATATTTATATCGCCCCCGTGGATAGTAACGGCAAGACGACCTCCAAATAATATATCGACTTGATCGATAATGATAAAATAATAATTGCATAACTGTCTCTTCTGAGGTAATGCATTGTCTTGATCGACAATAATCATCTTGCTTTGACAACGCAATGCAAACAACGTCTTCTATAGAAATCGTGAAATCTTCGCTGAGATTCCTGTTTGATTCATCTTTGAATCTGGCTGGATACTTTGTAAACTTCCCATTGTTGAGAATGGTTTGAAATAAACAAACACATTCATAAGCATCCTGACACAAACGATATTCCTGCTTTCAAATAAAATCACTGGTTTTGGAGATAGTTTTCCCCTTCTCCGTATTCATCAGTCGGAAGAATTCGGCCGATTTCGAAGCGAAGCTATAAACCTGCATCCACAGAAAAATTGTCAGTTTTAAACATACTAATCTGTGTCGATCCCTTCGGTTGTTTGCTCCTCGTCTTGATGTCTCCGGTTGATTTCCCAATTTCCCGACTCTTGATAGATAAAAAAATATCTTATGCCAAAACAGATGAAATATAAAAGGGAAATTTTTAAGAGAAACAAGAATTTTTTTAAGAAATAGTATCTTGAAAAAGTCACTGCCAAGTCATGTCATGTCAGGCTTAACGAGCTCCTTTGAGTCCGACGCTTGTTGAAATGAATTTCAGAGGCATTCCGGACTTATAGGGAAGACCCCTGACGAAATTTTGAGGCCATCCTCAAAATTTCTGTCCCAGTTTAGTATCTTGCTCATCTTTCTATTGTAATCGAACAGATCGCGGAATTTTTGAGATCTTCTCAAAAATTCTGTCCTAGTCGCAAATTCGAAATGTCTTTAATTTGATCTGTTGAAGAGAAGGTTCCTTCTGGAGAATTTTTGAGTCCCTCTCAAAAATTCTGTCCCAGTTTCTATTGAGAAGGGGGAAATAGAACTTACGAGATATATGACCGAGCCCTTGTGGCGCCTACGTATCCCGTTGAGGCAGGAATCAGGTCAAACATAGTTCGTTAAAGGTTAACAAGAATAAAATTTACAAAGAAACCGACCGAGGCCGACAAAGGCCGCCTACGTATCTCATTCTTGAGAATTCAGGTCGAACGTAGTTCAAATTGCAAAGAAATAATTAAGGGGGTAAATGGGTGACCGAAGCCGACATAGGCCGCCTACGTATCTCATTTTCGAGAATTTAGGTCGAACGTAGTTCGTTACAAGAGGGATTGTTGACACCCAATTTTGGCCTAAAATTTTCAAAAATGGGCCACAATATTAAGGCTATAACTTTGGGCCCATAATTTTAAAAATCCCTACATATACAAAATGTGGCTCATTAGGTTAGGGGGGGGGGGATTTTTAATTTTTCTAAAAAAATAAGGGGGGAGCCGCAGCCCCCCTCTTCTCTCTTCCTCCCAACAGCCGCCTCCAGCCCTTCCCTTCTCCCTCTTTCCGTCGCCGACCTCCCTCTCCCTTACAGCCCCTTCCTCTCCCCTCATCATCTCCTCTCTCCAACCCCTCCCTCTTCTCTTCTCCTTCGATCCCTTTCTGTTCCTCTTTTCCCTTTTTCCGGCGAACCCCACCAGCAGCAACTCCAACGAGAGCAGCTCCAGCGGTCAAGTCCATGAGCAACAACAACTCCAACCTGCAGCAGCTGGATGCCAGCACAGCAGCTTCGAGCAGAGAGCCACCAGCGGCAGGCCAACAACTACGCCAGCCGGCAAGCAACAACGCAGGCAACAACTTCAACCAGCAGCAGCTTCCAACAACTCCGGACAGCAGCGATGCCGACGAGAAGCAGCAGCTCCTACGAGAACTAGCAGCAGCGATGGAGGCTGCTCTGACCGGCGGATTAAACTCCGATGGATAACAATCAAAACTCCAATCGTAAATTGCATTTGCAACAATGGTAAAACCCGAACCTTTTACTTTAATTTTATTAAATTTTTCTTAGTGTCTCTTATTTTCTATCGTTATTATTGTTCATGAGGTGTTTATGTATGTTACTGCTTTAGTTTAGTTTTGGTTGGTTTTATTATTAATTATTATATTCATTGCTACCTAGATGCATTATCTTGTTGAAGTTGTTGATTTATTATTATATTATTATTATTATTATTATTATTATTATGTTTTTGTTTTCTTTAGTTTATTATATTGTTATACAATCATTATCTCTTCTTAAGCTTATTATTGTTATTATTATTCTTGTTAATTATGTTATTGTTATTGAAAGAGAAAAGACATACAGACACCATTAAAGTTGTTCCGTATTTGCATAAAGACACCTTAACTTTTAAAGTGTCCTATTACCCCACAGAACTAATTAATTTCTTTGTAAATGGGCCATTTTGACCCATTTTCTCGTCTATGTAGTGGCGCGTGTTGCTCAACTCCCTATTCAACCTGACCCGACCCGACCCGACCCTATTCTTTAAAGAGAAGTCATCTTCTCCATTTCATTTCTTCTCTATTTTGCTTGCACCTTCAAGAAATTTTTGTTAATTTTTCTTCATTCGGATTATTTTTTATTCAGCTATGGAGTTAGGTGACAACAAAATTTTGAATGTAGGATTGCTATTAGTTGCAACCCTTTTGGTAGCAAAACTCAAACCTAAATAACTCATATGCTCTCCAGAACAAAACTCATGTGTAACACTTTCTTGCACATTGCAAGAAAAGTTAATGCAGATCCAATTGACAACAGTTCCTCCATTAACCATTTTCTTGTTCATCATGTTCCATTGGCCAACTTGTGGCAGACAAGAGCATCCATAGCTTGGAAGTGTTTACTTTGAATTTATTGAACAAGAAAATCACATTCTTCATTGATCCAGAAGTTTCTCGCCAATAGTGGTGTCTTATTTTCTTAAATGATGAAGTGGTCAAACAAAGAGTATCAACATTGATTTTGCTATGGAAAAAACTATGAAATTGAAAAATTAGGGCTAACAATGATTATTTTGGGTTTAAATTTGGGGAAGATGACAAAATTGATAAAATAATTAATAATAAAGAATAATAATGACACATGGCACCTTTAAACTGGTCCATGGCAGTAAAAACAATGCATGACGCGCCTCAAGTGCGTGGTAACAACTCACACTACGAAATGGGTCAAAATGGTCCATTTACAAAGAAATTAAATAGTTCTGTGGGGTGATAGGACATTTTGAAAGTTAAGGTGTCTTTATGCAAATACAGGACAACTTTGATGGTGTCTTTATGTCTTTTCTCTTATTGAAATTCGTTTATTATTATTATCTCTTCTTAAAATTATTATTGTTATTATTATTCTTGTTAGTTATGTTATTGTTATTGAAATTCTATTATAGGATAGTATTTGTTATTATTGACACACAAAAAAAAAAAAGTTTAGCAATTCCTTGTTATTATTTAAATTAGTATTGTTATTATCTTGTTATGTTTAAGTTTTTTTTTTTATCTATTCTTGGTTACTTCAATATTTATTTCATGCTGAAAATTTTATTGTTGAAAGGGCCGATGAAAAATCCATCCGTCGGGTTTAGAGGCCTTTTCATTTTAAAAGACGGAATTTTAATTCAAGTTTATATATTCTAAAATTGTTAAATGTGGCCAATCAGTTATTGTTATTTTTATTATTTTGTTTTGGGTAAAGTTTTAATGACTATTTTAGTTTTCAAATATTTGTGATTGCTTTTATTAATACATTGTTATTGTTAGTTGCTATTATATTTAAGATATATTATTCTTGATCACTACTTTGGTTTGACTGTTTCTTTTTAATTGCATTTCTTTAGTTGATAACAAAAAAAAATTGTTAAGTTGGTTTTCTTTTGTTATTTATTGTAAACGGATGTTAGTGCTTCCACTTTTTCCCATTTAGTATAGTATATTTAGGAAGTGGGTATGCCTTAGTGTTTCATTTTTGAGGTTATTACTATAAGTATTATTTTGCTATGCTTAGCTTGATCCGCTATTTACCATGATAATTTTATTTGAACAATAATTTCACATTATATTATTTTATTGATCTCGTAGATTTTGAGTTGAAATGAGTTGAAGGGCCGATGAAAAATCTATCCGTCGGGTTCGGAGGCCTTTCCATTTTGAAAGACGGAAATTTAATTAAAGTTAATATTTTTATTGTTAAATTTAGCTAATGAAAAAAAAAACTCTTCGTTGGTCTCTGAGGCCTTTTGTTTTAGAAGACGAAAATCTAATTTAAGTTTATATATAATTTTACAATGGCCGATGAAGAAATTACCGTCGATTTCCATGGCCTCCCATGTCAATAAGACGGATTTTTATTCTTAAGTTATTATTTGAGTTATTCATTTTTATTTATATTTATTTATTACTAACTCTTTTACTAAGTGTCTTTACAGGTACCCAGAGGTGCTCCTCCTTGAAAATTATTCGAAAAGTTCGAATTGTATTTCATTCGTCATTTTGTGAATATTGACGTTAGGCAAACTTTAGGCCGATAATTATTGTTTTATTGTGTATATTGTTTGTTTATTATATGTGTCTATTTTATATTCATCCTCAATTTGAAAAAAAAAAAATCAGTCGGGAACCACAATTGTGGATTCCGAAGGGTGCCTAACCCCTTCCCTTCGGAATAACTTGAACCCTTTACCTAGAATCGAATTGGTTTCATAAATTATTTAATAGGTTTCCTAGTTTTCCTAAAATTAGGTGGCGACTCTTTTTAAAACTTGTTTATTTTTAAAATATTGTTAAAATTGAATCAATTAATTATTTTTGAGTTGCCGCGACGTTTCGCCCTATTTCGACAGAGTAGGGATGCAAACAGAATGGCGACTCTGCTGGGGAGTTTTTGAGGTTTTAACCAATATGGATGTATTTGTTTTTCAAATTGAGGAGATTTTTGCTTTATTATTATGTTATACCTTGTTTTTTTTTTATATTTTGCTGATTATTTGTTTATTGTATGTACTCATTATTTATCTTGTTGTGGGTATATATTATCATTGCATTCATGACATATCTCCGATATATATGTATAGTATTTTAAAGGATGGTTTGCGGAACCGCAATCGGAATTTTTTATACTCACCTTTTTTCGGAATGATCGGCAATTTATTGGTTCGTTATGCGTCCAATGGTTGTCGTGAATTCCAGCCTAAGTTGTCCGCTTGGGTTCCCGGTCTTTCAAAAGCCACTCTTAATCAACTAGGATAGAGCTAAACCAAATCCGAATATAAGCATCAGCCTAAGATGACCAACACCCAAGGCGTGTTGTGCCCATTAGAAGACTACCTTGAGTCCAAAACGGCTCACGGCCTAAATGGTCGTTCATACTTATGTGTTTAAATTTGAAGGATGTTTACGCTGTTTGAAAAATCATTGTCTCATAGGGTAAGGATTAGATTATACTTTATATAAGTTAAAGAAATAGCTTCATATGCTACTAGCCTATTCGAAGATGTTGGCATCTGAAGACTACAAAAAAGCCAAGAAAGAAGAAGTATCTTTCGTGGAGGCATTGTTTAGGGTCGTACCCCTCCGTGGGACTTATTATTTTGTATACATTTCCCCTATTATGTATTCACATTAAGTTTTATTAATGAAATTTGTATAAATTTGAGCTTTGGGGCAATGAAACATTTCAAATGACGTATACATCCTTCGAATCGATAGGCCTACCCTAGGCATAAAAGGGTCACATATTTGTATAGGACGCGCAATAATTGTTTGTATGCTATGTGATATGTTTCAGTTTGTCTTTAATTAAAACAGTGTTTATGTGTTTAATTTATTTTTTGTGTAATATTTTGTATTATCCATTATGTACAGGAACTAACACTTTTACATTGAGTTGTTCTTCACAGCGAAAAATTTATTTATGTTTGAATTCAGAAATCATTATTTGTTCAAATTCGCAAGAGACAAGAGGATTAGAGCAATTCAAATCCTTGTATTTCACAAGACGTTAATAGCAAGTGAAAACGATAAATCAGGGGAGTATTTAATTATAAGATGACACCCACTTATTTTTATTATTATTTGGCATGATGGTCTTGCTCTCACATATTTTTCATATTTTTGTAGGGATACCGTCCCCGACATCAGTCGGGGATGGTCATAACAATGTCTGGATCTCGTGAAAATTGGAAGGAGACAAAAATCCAAGAAAACATCCGAAAAGAGTACAACAAATCATTACTGTACAAAATTCGTAGGTACATTCAACAGGCAGTATAAATATTGACGATAAAGAGACTATAAAATATATTGGTGAAAAAAAAAAAAAAAAACTTCATGACTACGAATTTTAGTGGCGCTAGACCTAAGAGTTTCTTTGAGTTGTCTATATCTTTAAATTCTTATATGCCTTATCCGGTCGAACTACGCGTACCTGATTCTCATTTCGGTGAGATACGTAGGCAACCCTTCTTGGGTTCGGTATAATCTTTTTCCAAAAAAAAAAAAATTAAAAAAAAAATAATAGTTTGTGCATATTTTTGAAATTATATCCGGTCGAACTACGCGTACCTGATTCTCATTTCGGTGAGATACGTAGGCAACCCTTCTTGGGTTCGGTATAATCTTTTTCCAAAAAAAAAAATAAAAAAAAAAAAGTTTGTGCATATTTTTTAAATTATATCCGGTCGAACTACGCGTACCTGATTCTCATGTTAATGAGATACGTAGGCAACCCTTCTTGGGTTCGGTATTATCTTTTTTCAAAAAAAGTTTGTGCATGTTTTTCAACTCATATCTGCACGAACTACGCGTACCTTATTCTCATGTTAATGAGATACGTAGGCAGCCTTTCTCGGGTTCGGTAATCATTTTTCAAAAAAAAAAATAATAATAATAATAAAAAAAAATGTTTGTACATACTGTTAGAGTCATGTCTTCAACTCGTTCGGGACCTATATGGTTAAGAGCATGTAAATATATTCAATATCATGAAAAAGACTAACTTTGCGGTAAACTACAGATTCTCGTGGTACCTCTTATCTGTACTTTTGTGATGCTTTAAAATTTTCTTGCATTCAATCAAGATAAGAATAAAACTAACCTTATGTTTCATGTGCATGGTGTGGAGAGATTTTGATCAAAGTTCAATTGTGTTACACTGTTGATCTAGAACTTGACCTGAATGTTTTTCGAGGCGAAATCATGAGTAATGTTTGGTTTGAGAAAGGATTGTAGGCCTTTTTGACCCGATTGTGCCTTTCAAAGCCTACCAAATTACATTAATCCCTAGTTTTTCCATTTTGAGCCTTAAACCTTCATTTGGACAACCACATTTTAACCACTACCCTTTTGAGTGCTTACTAGCACTATCCTCTCTTGGCCCAACCTTCTTGAGTGCACAAAGGATGTGTGAATTATAAGAGGAGATTCATGTTTGAAATTTTCAAAAGCAAAGATATTGAGTCTCCCAAAATCAAGGAAGCAAAGACTTCTAGAGAAAAGAGAGAAAGGAAGAAAGAAAGTGGAAGAAATAAAGAAAGTTAAAGAATACCCTTACAGGGTCACTGAAAGGAGGGAAGGAAAATATTCCAAAAAAAAAAAAGAAGGGAAAAATTATTATAATAAAGAAGTGGATGAAGAAAAACTTCAACGAATAAGGACTCAAAAGAAAAAAAAAAGAAGAAAAAAGCTCAAAAAATGAGAAATGAAAAAAAAAGAGGGAAAAAACGTTAAAAATGAGAATTCAAAAGAAGATGAAAGGTGGGAGAACAATGAAGAGGATCTGACGCCAAAGGCGTACCAATCATTAAGAGCACAAATTCTTTGTGACGCTCAAGGCGGAATTCAGTCACTTTTATCTCAAATAAATATCCTACCCATCCCTAAGCCTACGTTACAAGCCAATTACAAGCCCTACATGATCTCATTCCAAATGTTCTCACATTAGTGGAGATTTACATAAGGGTCAAGCATATGGTATCACAGTTGTGTACATTGAATATTCTTGTGAGTGTGAGTTCACTTTGAAAAATGTCCTATAATCAAATGTTTCAAATATGTGTGAAATAGGACTAGTCTTTTTCGTGAGGGCACTTGAAACATGAGGATTGATACAATCAAAATCTTTGTTTGAAACAAGATGAACGGATCTTGTTAATCCTTAAGTATATTTGAGGTACCACTTGAAGCTGTAGGAATAACCTTAATTCAATCTCTAAAAAAAAAAAAAAAGATTTACCTGCAATCTTAACTGTTGGTACCAATCGTGGTGAAGATTTGACTATCTCATCGCATTTTTATTTTTGAAAAAAAAAAGAAAAAGAAAAAAAAAAGAGATTAAAAAAATGATCTTTTGAGTCGTTCATTATAAAAGGTGTTGTTAAGTTAATCTTATATATGTGAGACGCCTATTTTACTTCATTAGATTGTCCATCCCCCAAATGTGATATGTCTTGTTTTAGGTTTTGAATATAGCAAAGAATACCATTTGCATATTCCATCATGTTCATATTGTGCATTTTTTACTGATAATCTTTCAGATTCTTTGCAGCACTCATCATCCACAGGGGAACTACGTTTGACCTGATTCCTGCTCCAACGGGATACGTAGGCGCCACAACGGCTCGGTCATATACCTAGTAAGATTTCCATTTCTCTTCATAATGGAAACTGGGACAGAATTTTTGAGAGGATCTCAAAAATTCATTTGAAGTTGGACATTATCGAGCCATCCATGCCTCGATAAAAATCATGCATCGTGAGTCAATATTCATGCATCGAGAGTCAATATTCATGCATTGCAAGTCAATATTCCAGCATCGCGAGAAGATTTCATACCTCGCAGAAAATTCATGCATCGCGAGAAGATTTCATACCTCGCAAAAAATTCATGCATCGAGAGTCAATATTCATGCATCGCGAGTCGATATTCATGCATCGAGAGTTAATATTCATGCATCGCGAGTCAATATTCATGCATCGAGAGTCAATATTCATGCATTGCGAGTCAATATTCCTGCATCGCGAGAAGATTTCATACCTCGCAGAAAATTCATGCATCGCGAGAAGATTTCATACCTCGCAAAAAATTCATGCATCGAGAGTCAATATTCATGCATCGCGAGTCAATATTCATGCATCGAGAGTTAATATTCATGCATCGCGAGTCAATATTCATGCATCGAGAGTCAATTCATGCATTGCGAGTCAATATTCCTGCATCGCGAGAAGATTTCATACCTCGCAGAAAATTCATGCATCGCGAGAAGATTTCATACCTCGCAGAAAATTCATGCATCGCGAGAAGATTTCATACCTCGCAAAAAATTCATGCATCGAGAGTCAATATTCATGCATCGCGAGTCAATATTCATGCATCGAGAGTTAATATTCATGCATCGCGAGTCAATATTCATGCATCGAGAGTTAATATTCATGCATTGCGAGTCAATATTCCTGCATCGCGAGAAGATTTCATACCTCGCAGAAAATTCATGCATCGCGAGAAGATTTCATACCTCGCAGAAATGTATGCATCGCAAGAAGATTTCATACCTTGCGGAATTCATGCATCACTAGTTAATTCATGCATCGAGAGTTAATATTCATGCATCGAGAGTCAATATTCATGCATCGCAAGAAGATTTCATACCTCGCAGAAATGTATGCATCGCAAGAAGATTTCATACCTTGCGGAATTCATGCATCACTACTTTATTCATGCATCGAGAGTCAATATTCCTGCATCGCGAGAAGATTCCATACCTCGCAGAAAATTCATGCATCGCGAGAAGATTTCATACCTCGCAAAAAATTCATGCATCGAGAGTCAATATTCATGCATCGCGAGTCAATATTCATGCATCGAGAGTTAATATTCATGTATTGCGAGTCAATATTCCTGCATCGCGAGAAGATTTCATACCTCGCAGATAAGTATGCATCGCAAGAAGATTTCATACCTCGCAAAAAATTCATGCATCGAGAGTCAATATTCATGCATCGAGAGTTAATATTCCTGCATCGCGAGTCAATATTCCTGCATCGCGAGAAGATTTCATACCTCGCAGATAAGTATGCATCGCAAGAAGATTTCATACCTTTTGGAATTCATGCATCACTAGTTAATTCATGCATTGCGAGTCAATATTCATGCATCGAGAGTCAATATTCATGCATCGAGAGTTAATTCATGCATTGCGAGTTAATATTCATGCATTGCGAGTCAATATTCCTGCATCGCGAGAAGATTTCATCACTCGCGAAATTTTATGCATCGCGAGAAGATTCAATTCATCGCAAAAGTTTACATATCGCAAGAAGATATTCATGCCCTGCAAGCAATCATGCACTGCCAGAAAAAGAATTGTGCATCTCAAAGGAATATTTAACCCTCAACGTCAACTGACGTTAAATGTCAAGGAGAGAGATTAAGTGTCCACACGGTGAAAAACACTGTCTCCCATTTAATTTGCATTTTTAAGCTGACGAGTTTTATCTCAGTCTTTGTCAAGAGCATTCGAAAGGATGAATTTCTAAAAAAAAAAAAATAAAAAAAATAAAAAAAATCAAAAACCAAAAAAAGAAAAGGAAAAAAAAAAAACAGGTGCAAACTACTTCAACAAGGATGCAACACATCATAGAACCTTTTGGAGACAGGTCTCGAATTGACTTCCACCACATGCAACCGTATGTCTCTACAAAGGTCATGTGTTCGGTCAAAATTGGGTTTGTCAATTTTCGTTGTCCACGATTTCTTTCATCAATCATACACAACGAAAGGGACAGCTGTTGACACCCAATTTTGGCCTAACATTTTTAAAATTTCGTAATTTTGGGCCACAATGCTAAGCCCGTCATTTAAGCCCATTTTAAATCTTTATTTAGGTCAAAAAGGGGGGGGGGATGAATTTCTCAAAAAAGAGAAAGAAGGGAAAAACCTTTTTCCCCTCTCTCCAGCCGCCTCTCATTTTCCTCCCATTTGCCTTCCCTTCCTCTTCTCCTCCCTATTCCTCCGCCTCCCTTCTTCTTCTCGTTGCCTTCCTCTTTTTCGTTTTTCTCTCTTCCCGGCGAACCCCACCGCGAGGCAGCAACTCCATGCGCCAACGAGAAGCAACTGGCGATGGCGAGGACCAAACCGAACGACTCCAAAAGCTCCCACATGTTGCCTTATCTCCAAACTAATTGCTCTCCACCAGCAACTCCAAGTTGTGGCGAAGTAGCAGCAAGCTGTGACCAGCAAACTCCGACAAATCTCCCTTCCAGATCTGGTCGAGAAAAGGTAACACTTAGGCCCCTTTTAATTTTACGTTTTTTCCCATCTATTGCTTATGAATGTTAGCTTTAACTTTGTTATTTTTGTTTATTTATCAATAAATATTGGAATCATGATAAATTAATAGTGGTTTGTTTCAATTCCTATAAAATGACACATAGTGTAGCTTTAATAATTAGCGAAGGAATATTGGTGTTTTAATTTCTATTACATTGTCATTGATACCTGTCCTCCTTAAATTCTCATTTCATATTGTTACTATCCTTTATTAGACTTTAGGATTAAAGAGTGTGATAATTAACAAAAGTTGAGTTAATTTGGTTGTGTATCTATTTTAACTTTGTTTGGTTATATTTAACATAATTTAGATAGTTTAATTTCAATTTGTTTCTTATCTTTGTTTTGACTAGTATTAAATAAGTTATTCAATGTTTAAATTTTCTCATTATTTGTTAGGATGTTATCTACTGTTTATTATTGTTTTGGATAGTTATTAATTTTATTACTTTTATTTTATGTCTACTTTATTTGAAAACTTGTTACTACAAATTTTACATTTTCCTCTACTTTTTAAGCTATTTGTCTTCTTTTCAAAGTATTGTTCTTTATGAATTTTGAAATATATTTAAATGTTATCCTAGTTTGTATTTTATACTTGTCAATTTTATATATAAATTGTTTATTATATATGTTGAAAAGGGCCAATGAAAAATCTATCCGTCGGGTTTAGAGGCCTTTCCATTTTAAAAGACGGAAAATTTTAGTTTAAGTTCATATAAGTTGTTTATTAAAATTGTTAAATGGCCGATGAAGAAATTACCGTCGATTTCCAAGGCCTCCCATGTCAATAAGACGGATTTTTATGTCTAAATTATGTGTCTTCCGTCTTTGTTCATATACTTTATTTTGTTAATTTTTATATTGCTAGTGGGTGTTGTTATGATTTTATGACTTTATTTATGTTTGTTAAAGTTTCTTATATTATTATTATTATCATTATTATTATTATGGTCATTATGAGTTTGACAATTTGTCTTGTTGCTTTCTACTTTCAATTATCATCAATCGTTACTTTTCTCTTCTAATTGATTACCACTAACTTATTTGGCTTATTTTTTATCAAACATTTTGTTAATATTGTCACCCTTATGTTGTTCTTGTATCTTTCTTCTTTGCTATATTTAGTGTGTTACTTTTTCCATTTCTTTTATGACTTTGTGTGTATGTTGAATGGCCGATGAAGAAATTACCGTCGATTTCCAAGGCCTCCCATGTCAATAAGATGGATTTTTATGTCTAAATTATGTGTCTTCCGTCTTTGTTCATATACTTTATTTTGTTAATTTTTATATTGCTAGTGGGTGTTGTTATGATTTTATGACTTTATTTATGTTTGTTAAAGTTTCTTATATTATTATTATTATCATTATTATTATTATGGTCATTATGAGTTCGACAATTTGTCTTGTTGCTTTCTACTTTCAATTATCATCAATCGTTACTTTTCTCTTCTAATTGATTACCACTAACTTATTTGGCTTATTTTTTATCAAACATTTTGTTAATATTGTCACCCTTATGTTGTTCTTGTATCTTTCTTCTTTGCTATATTTAGTGTGTTACTTTTTCCATTTCTTTTATGACTTTGTGTGTATGTTGAATGGCCGATGAAAAATCTATCCGTCGGGTTTAGAGGCCTTTCCATTTTGAAAGACGGAAATTTAATTAAAGTTATTATTTTTATTGTTAAATTTAGCTAATAAAAAAAAAAACTCTTCGTTGGTCTCGGAGGCCTTTCCATTTTAAAAGACGAAAATTTTTAGCTTAAGTTCATATAACTAATTTGGTAAATCGTTAAATTGGCCAATGAAGAAATTACCGTCGATCTCCAAGGCTTCTCATGTTAATAAGACGGATTTTTATTTTAGTTATTGTTTGAGTTATTTATTTTTATTTATATTGTTTTGACACTAACTCTTTTACTAAGTGTCTTTACAGGTACCCGGAGTTGCTTCTCCTTGAAATTATTTGAAAAGTTCGAATTATAATTTCATTCGTTATTTTGTGAATATCGACGTTAGGCAAACTTTAGGCCGATAATTATTGTTTTATTGTGCATATTGTTTGTTTATTATATGTGTTTATTTTATATTTTTTCTCAATTTGAAAAGATAAATGAATTCAGTCGGGAACCACATTTGTGGATTCCGAAGGGTGCCTAACCCCTTCCCTTTGGAATAACTAGAACCCCTTACCTAGAATCGAATTGGTTTCGTATATTAATAATTGGTTTCCTAGTTTTCCTAAAATTAGGTGGCGACTCTTTTTTTTAAAACTCGTTTATTTTTATACTTTGTTAAAATTGAAACAATTAATTATTTTCGAGTTGCCGCGACGTTTCGCCCTATTTCGATAGAGTAGGGATGTAAACAATGATTATAATTGGATAATATTGAGTACTCTCCACTCAATATATATCTAGGATTGATGCACCTTTGGACATTAAATTCTACCCTACACACATAGAACATAGAGATCAAATATATATTTGAAAAGATAATTATTTTCTCTGTTTTAATTTTTTTTTAAATAATAATAATTTTTTTTCTTTTAAGATAACTCTTTAATTTCAATTTCACACGTTAAAATTAAATTATATTTTATACTTTTATATATCTTTAATTTAAAATTATAAAATTTTAAAATCTATTTTATTTTCTTTTAACTCAATTTGTGAGTATAGATATGAATAAAAAGTATGTTTGCAGCAGATCAATTGAGATCCTAACAGTCAAATAATTGTGTTTGTTTCTCATTATCTGCCAATCAAATCTAAGTATAAAATATCCGGAGATTAGAGAAATAAATGAGGATAGATATAATTAAAAGTTTTATGGTATGTGACAAAATATTGTAAAATAAAGAGATAACATTCAAATATGCATATGAAATCACTATTATAATTGTACCTTTTTCTCTATTTGAACTATCATCTATTAAATAATTTTTTTAATATTATTTACGCACTAAAACACGTCTAATTGAGTAGATACATAATAATCTAAGTAGGAGAACATAATAATTGATCTAATCATTTTCGAGATATGTTATAACACAAAAATAATATGATAGTTCAAACATAAGAAAAAAAACAAGTAATAAATAAGGTATGAAACTCACGAAAGATAATATCGATTTGTTTTTGACCATTTAACTTAAAAAATAAGGAAGTACAATTAGAGTTCTAGTACATTGAGCAGGAATGGTTTGAAAACAAACAGTAAATCTTTAAACCTTTAAAGCCATGGAAAAAAGGCAGTAGGAATAAACTTAAAAAGTTCGTTTCCCACTAAACCGCCAATTAATTTGTATTTTTTGAAGAGTATTTCGCAATAAATGGCTTTTTTCTGCATACACAAATAAAATCTTGATAAACCAGCAACCCAAACAAATGTCAAAGGTATCTCTAGTTCTTTGAGGTTAAGAGAGGAAGAAAATTTTACCCACACAAAATGTTTACATTAAAAACCACATTAACATAGTTCGGTGATTAAATGAAAGTAATTAGAATACATAATAATATAAGTAACTATAATTTTAACATCGTTCAATTTGCAAATTCATGTCATACATCTATGATTTGATATAAACACGGTAAGTTTTGTACCTCTTCTAAAGTTTTATTGGGGGTTTTTAAAACCAATTTAGGGATTCAATGTGAACATTCCTTCCTTAACTAAGAAGTTCAAGAAAATTAAATTAAATGTGGACTTTTTGCGATCAAAAAAAGAGAAAAAAAAAATAATCATCTTGAACAATTTTTTTCATATTCTTCACTTGCTTGTTATCTCATTAATCATTTAGTAAAAAAAGGGGATTTCACAATAAATAAATATTAAAATATAGCTTTTTCAGCAAACAACACACAAAATGATTAGTCATAATCAAAGCATTCAACAAGAAAATATTAAAAACAGTAAAGTGAACTCCTTTCTTCATGTCTAAATTCTAGTAACATCCTTGAATTTAGCTTAGTCATAATTTGTAATACAAGTATCCTACTGTCTTCCAATCCATCAATTGGATTAAACCATTTGCTGAGCTGTTATTTAATTCCTAGTCATTATTAAACAAGAAGCTAGCCTTGCACATAGTGTTATCTCTTATATTATAAATAGTCCTCAAGTTAATTTAATTTCAACAAATATTTTTTTTTTTCATATGAGACATTCTTTAAAGATGACTACTCATCATGTGGAAAATAATAATCAACAACAAGATCAAGTAGCATGTGAAGAGATTCTAGAGAATGTTTGGGCAAACTTCATATCCAAGAATGATCAAAATTCTCAAAAGGTGACAAATGAATATTGTTGTGAACAATATTGGGAACAACTTCCACTTCTTGAAAGATTACCAAGCTTAGGAAGATGGATATCAATGGGAGCTGAAACTTGGGAAGATATTCTCAATGGAATTATTATTCCTTCTCATAAGAACGAAAACTCAAACGACCAATCAACATGCAAAGATGTTGTCAACGTTGAGAAGAAGGAGGAGGAGAAGAAGAAGATGGTAATTAATAATACGCGGCATTATAGAGGTGTAAGAAGGAGGCCATGGGGAAAATACGCGGCAGAGATAAGAGATTCATCAAGAAAAGGAGCTAGGGTTTGGCTAGGGACATTTAGTACTGCTGAAGAAGCTGCTATGGCTTATGACAAGGCTGCTTTGAGAATTAGAGGTGCCAAGGCCTATCTAAATTTCCCACATGAAATTGTAGCTCAAGCCATAGGAATATCTAATGGTCCTTATGAAAAAGAATGGACCTTTTCATCATCAAGTCAATATATTTCAAGGAAAAGGGTATCAAGGGATTGGAACATGTATGAAAATTTGGATGAAATTAATCAATTGCCGATGGAGAAGAAAATTGTGAGAAGCATGGAGGAGGATCTTTTTAATGACTTGGATATCCTAGAGTTTGAGGATCTTGGAAGTGATTATTTGGATAGTTTATTATCCTCTTTGTAATAGAAGAAATAATAAGTTTTAGACACAAAATATAATTAGGGAGATACAAGGTAAGGGGAATTAAAATTCTTGGGTATTATATATGTATAGGAATTAATTATTGGATGAATCATGATTTTGTATAAAATTATGTGCCACTTGCTTTTAATCACCACCTCTTTTATCTTTCATGTTTCATGAATATATTGAGTTGCAAAATTTAGATTATTATTGTCTTTTGTCTTTGTAGAACAAAATTGCCCGTTAGTATTTCGTATACGTAGTAACATACGTTAATAATGTAAAAGAATTATAATATTTTATTAATTTATTTTTAATAATATATGTATTAATATATGATGATAAAAAAATATTATATAATTCAAGCAATGGTAGTAATGAGCAACTCAACAAGAACAAAGTATACAAATATTTAAATGTGCGGAATAATAAGAAAAAAAAGTTCAGAGTTTTCGTTGTTTTAAAATGAAAGGAAAATTCTTTATTTATAGACAAGGATAGTGTGAACAAATGTTTGTTGTTCCTTATTGGAAAGTTCATATCTATTTGAAAAATTTGCAACCCTTCGAAAAAGGTTACGAGGAATTTTCGGCCGGCCCCATATAGATTCAGCTTAGGGGTTTATTAGAGATTGATTGATGGACCTAAGCTAAATAGATGTCCCAGTGACGTCAACTCAAGAAAGATGTCACAATCTTTCATAAAGTCACAACTTTTTGTAAAAGTTGTAACTCTTCATCGAAGTCACAACTTCTCATAAAAAAGACTAATTTTAAAAATAAATAAATTAAAAAAAAATGATATGTGATGACGCCACATAAGCATACCTAAAATTCTCTTTTATTTATATATATAAATAAATGATATAGGAGTATACACTAAATATTTAAGTGGCAATATTTGATGTAAGCAATTCATATATTTTAAAGTGCACCGTAGATTGATTGAATTATTCTCACAACTTTTATACCATTAAAGTAATAAAATGCGAATTCTATTGCTCAAAAGTGTATAAAATACATAATTCTCTTCTTGACTTTTATTTCTTGACAAGAAAAACACAATATATGTGTACTTCTGTAAAAGTTGGTAGGTATCGAACGCAAGTATTGCAGACTTCATTGATTACGTATAATGTTTTTCTAGATGGGACGACCGTTGAAGTTTATAATTAGAAAAATTTGACGTGCTTATTTTGGTCTTGGTGTCTTTATATATGTATATATATACAATATTAATTTTCTTTCTTCTCTTTATAGTAAACGTGTGACGAATATTTTTATGATTGGATTTCTATGTTCTCAAGTAGTTTATAAAACGAAAAGTCATCAAGGTGGTGTTTATAAAGTACATTTTTTAAAAAAGTTTTATCTTTATTTTGGAAAGATTTATCCTTTTTGTAAAGAATATCCTTTTATTATTATATATATATATATATATATATATATTAAAATTTCTTTTATCATGTGAGGATTCTAGAAAAAGTGGAGATAGAGATTAAATGTATATACATAAATAGATATTTGTGTTTTATATGATAAATTTGTATTCTCATGTATATTTTATGTGTAGTATGTCACGTAGAATATGTGTGTTTATTTATTTAAATATAACAAATTTAATATTAATTTGTATACACTTAAAATTGAAGGATATAGATATCAATCGTTATATTCGGTTTGAATCATTGTTACCATTATTTTATAATGTATTGTATATTTATATATTACGTCGATATTATCATATTAAAAAGTATAACTTATATTAAGAGATAGTTTGGATTTACTTTTAAAAGTAGGTTTAAGTTAAAATTTAAAAGTAAAAGTGAAATGACTTTTAAGTCAAAAAATTAAAAGTAGCGGGAGATCTACTTTTAATTTTTGACTTGTTTTAAGTCATTTTTACTTTGCGAAACACTTCGTAACTTATAAGTCATTTTTGACTTATTTTAAATTATTTTCTATATTTGCCAAACACGTCCAAAAATAAAAATCTGACTTGAAAATCTGTCAACACGCTCTAAGGCCTCATTTGTTTCTATTAATATTAAGACGTCTGAATCTGAATACACATCTGAATATTAAGATATGCATTAAGATCTAGATGTGTAAATCATAATAAACATCTGCATTTTAAGACGTTGTCTCTGAATCTGAACACTGAATTATTGGAACTGTTTGTTTTCAATATCTGAATGTATATATGAATTAGAACACTATATAAATAAAATATTATAAAAACCTCATTTTAATATAATAGTTTTTTTATAGAAAATAATATTTCGAACATTCTTATCGTAACAAGGTAATATGATTTATCTATTAAAAATTTAATATTATGTTACATCATTAATATGACTATTCTTTGCACTCAAAAACTTTGAGAATCTAATATAATGCAATGTAAAATAGTTTCTACAAAATAATTATATAATGTTTATGAAAACATTTTATTTTATAATAGACATTTGTTATTGTTATCGATTAAATAATTATACTTTCTTATTTTCTGAAATCGTGCTGAATATTATATCATGAAGTGCTTATCAATTCAAATATATTGATTAATTTATGAAAGTAAAAGATGTATATTAAGTTAGTAAGAATAAAGGAAATTAATAAGCATGTAATTAACATTAATTAAATAAGAAAATATTTTTTATGAGTTGTTGTGATGCAGTTGAATTAATATAGGAATTTTATTTTTGAGTCTCAATGGTGATGTTAAAAGTGTATTACATATCTGATTCATTCAAATGTATTCAGGTCTATTAAGAGAATTAAAAGAAAATAAAACAATCAAACTTAATGAACTAAATATGAATAATGAATCTAAATAAATGCGCAAAATAAAGTGAATTGATTGATTACAAAAAAAAAAAAAAAGTGAGGCCTAATCTATATTTTAAAAATAATAGTTCATATTGTATTTTTTTTCTTAATATGGCGGTTACATTGGGGAGTCAAGAGTCAACTTTAGATAATTAATTACAAAGTCAATAGGCAAATATTGCATCTCAATCCTTTCTCTAAATTCAAGACAATTCTCGTGTGTCTTTTGACCGCTGACCAATACGCAAAGTGCTCTCACCAAATTTTCTCACCAAATTTTATCTTTTTATCCATTATATATAAACAGATCTAGCCTTTAAAGTATGAACTCAGAAAATATCATTGATTTAAATTACATTTAGAACTTTTGCAAAATATGAATGCATTTATTATTTTATAGTATTAATCATTAAAGATACTATTTTTATTATTATAAAAATTCATACACTTTAAAACCATGGTTAATATAGAGTTTGGAATTGAAAGGGTAGACAATTTTTCTTTTGAAAAATATAAATGGCACATTAAATTTTTATTTTATTAAAAAGCAAAATAGAGTAATTTTTTTCTGACAAATATTGATGGTGTTAAATTCTTTTATCAAAGATTGATGCCCTGCATCATTTTTTTCAAAAAAAATTGTTTTTAAAAAACCAAAATATGACAGCCTTTTTATAAAATAAAAAACAAAAATTAAAATTAAAATTATTGCTTTGACAGCGATTTGCTCTAAACCATTTTTTTAAACCATGGCTGTCACTTAGATTTTTACTTTTTTGTTTTAAAAAAAAGGTTATTAAGATAATTCAAGGCCGAGATTCTTTTTTTAAAAAGAATTTTTTAATAAAATATTGACAGCAGTTTTCAAATTTTTTTAAAAAGAAAATAGCTCTTTTGGATAGCGATTTTCGAACTTTCTTTTTAGTTTCTTAAGAATCGCTGCTAGTAATTTTCATTTTTCTATAAAAAAATATCGAGAAAAATGCTGCCCATGTTTGAAAAGAAAATTTTTTTTGGACAAAATTGTTGTCACAGACGGATATTTTTCAGAGTAATGGCGTTAATAATTGTCAGAAGACAAAACGATTTTGCTTTTTTCGGTTAAAAAAATTAATATGCCATTTATGTTTTTTTGAAAGAAAAAAATTGACCTTCTAGTATTTTAATGATGGAAAAATTGTATACAATAGCAAACTAATAACCTAAATTAAATGGAATAGTTAGGGTTTGATTTAATTGTGCTCCATAGTAAACATTAGCTAAAATTTGTCAGCGTCTCTCTCCCAAAAATCTCGCTCGCCACTCTCCATTCTCGCTCGCCTCTCTCGCTTTATACACAGAAGTGTATAATTCTGTTTCTGTTTTGTATAAAGCGAGAGAAAATTGTATATACAAATGCAAAAATGTATATCTTCGTGTTATACACTTAATTATACAATTTACAAACATTTTACTTCAAATATTGCAGAGAAAAAGGCCAACGAATTATACAATTGCGAATTATACAATTGCAGTGAAATACAATTTTCTCTAGCTTTATACAACAGAAGTGTATACATTGTGTTCTGTTTTTGTATAAAGCGAGAAAAACATATATCTTCTTGCTATACACTTATAATTATGCAATATACATACATTTTAATTCGATTCAACTGTATGCAAAACAAATTATACAATTGCAGCGAATTATACAATTTAGGCCAACAAATTATACTATTTAGGCCAGCGAATTATACAATTGTATATGTATAGCAAATTATACAGTTTTATGTTTGCTATGGAGCGCAATTATGCAAAGTTTGCTATAGCATACAAATATGAATTTTTTATTTGCTATATGTGAAAGTTGTCCTTTTATCATTACAGACTGGACTTTGGAATTGTGAGGTGCTTGGCCGGTTACGATACGTTAATTATAATAAAAGACCGATTAGATTTCTATTTGATTCGGTAATTAAACAAATTAGTGAAAATAATTTTAAAATTAAACCAGTTCAACTTTGGCTTGTTTGTTGCTCAATGTTTGCTTTTAGATAAAAATGAGCAGGTCAATTAACATACAAGATGTAATTCAACTGGGTCTAACTTCAATCACTTATTTGTTTATATATCCTAATTTTTATATACTTAATAATTATCAAATCAGTTTTTTTTTAAAAATCCTTGTATTTATCAGGAGTAAAGTAATTTATCAAATTATCATCAAACCGCAAAAAATATTTGGGTATACATATAATATTCCGTCAGTTTGAATTTTTTGAGAAAGAAAAAAAGAAAAAGAAAATAGAAGGTGTATATTACAACTTATAAACATACTACTTAAGTATCCTAAGCAATCTTTTTACACAAGATTATAGCGTGCGTTGCTGCAAACAATTCCAAAAGGAAAATAAGAGAAGAGGCAAGCACATAATATAAATACAACAACGAAATTTTAATAATATAATTGATTCATACATAAATAGAAACATTTTCTACGTGTCAAATACATTATTCGCTTAGAGCGCCAAGAAATTCTCCATGCACAGCTCTGTTTTAACATCTTGATTCGAAATTCTTGATTCAAACACATCGTTAGTTCCACTTGAAACTTCATTTAAACTTGAATTTGAATTATTATTCGTAGTGTAACTATTTGAGCACAAACTTAATTTGTCTACTGAAACAGAGGCGGTCACTATTTCAGATGGAAAATTAAGTAGTGCCTTAGCACCTCGCATTCTAAACGCCGCTCTATCATAAGCTAACGCAGCTTCTTCAGCAGTTTCAAACGTACCTAGCCATACTCTCGCACCATGTCTAGCCGAATCGCGAATTTCCGCAGCGTATTTCCCCCATGGACGACGTCGTACTCCTCTGTATTTCTTGCCTATGCACTGTAATGGACGAAGAATATTGTTTCTAGGGAGTAGTTGATTTCTTTGGGGTAAATAAGTAATGTTGAGAGCATTAGCTTCATTAAGAACTTCATATAATACCATCTCTTGTGAGTCATTCTCATTAAGAGGTAAATCACTTTGAGGAGTTGGAACCATAGCTTTAATTAGAGGGGATTTTGGTTAATTTGTTGGGGGAAAATGTTATATTTTAATGAGGTATTTAACATAAAGGAATACTAGAAAAGTAATCGTTTAATTGTGGGGTTTTTTATGAATTTTATTTATCTCGTGGAGAAAGAGGAAAGTATAAGGAAACAAGTGAAAAATTGTGCACGTCTTTTTCAATTTATATTATATAGTTGGTGTCTTGATGGGATGTGACATGGTTTAATTAATTTCCCCTTGTTTGCGTTGATATTTCAAAGTTTAGTTAATTGTTATGTACGATAAGAGTATTAATGTCTTTTATTAAAAAAAATTGAACATAATTTGACCACCACTAAAATAAAGGGAATTTATTGCTCGTAAAAAACGCCTTTTTAAAAAATAATAGTGATGAAAACATCGTTTTCGATTACATATAGCTCAAAATGATACGATGGTTTTATGAGCAAGCTAATCTTCAGAAGAATAAAATTATGCTTAGTTTGTAGGCATTCAGGGGATAAGAAAAGATAGTACACCAAATAAACAAGATGAGATAATGCTCTTTGAAGAAATTAGATCCAGGTCATCCATGTGTTTGGTCAATTGAATAAATAATTTTTTGCTTTAAATTTATAAAGAGAAAATGAAATACTGAAGTTGTTCGAGATTTTTCAAAAGACATCTTACCTTATAACCGTCTTATTAGCTCACTATATAATTTTGAATAATTATTATTATATTATTTTTAAATCAGTCATATTTACATATAAAATATTATGTAACACGTATTAATTTAATTAAAAGTATATATTATATCTATTTAATAAGAATGAGAATGGCACATATTTCTTATTTGACCCCAATAGAAGAAATTTCGACAAAAGGATGAGCATAGATGACTCATATTTGACGTTCTAGAGACTCCACATCGATGTGACTTCACTGGGTTCGTAAGGGTTTCGTAGGTCTATTTGGTGGGCCAATAAAAGGATCTAATTTTCCAAGACATTTTGTTTTACAATTGACTTTAATATATAGTCTAGAATTTAACAAACAAGGTTCATGAATCATCAATATATTAAAAACAAAAAGTGCTAATTTAGACTTCTATTTGCTTGACTAAGAATAGGATCAAACATCAACTCATTTGTTCAATTTTTATACAATGATAATTATTATTTCTTTTACTTTATCTGTTTTAATTTATTATTTTAATTTAAGATAAATTTTAAAAAAGATTTTTTCTAAATATATAGTCATAAATTAAAGATATGTGAATATATATTAATGTCTTTAATTTTGTGATATTAAACATATTATGTGAAAATTTTAAAAATTATGCAAAACAAATTAAAAAAATAAATAAGACTGAGTGAGTAATTTACACGAAGAATAATCTTATTTTCACGTGGTTTTATAATGATATAGACATTCAAATGACTAGTTTAATTTTTTGGAATGATGGGTATTCAATTTTGATGTTATACTTATGATAAGAATTTTATTAAGGGATAATTGTATATAGTAGCAAATTAGTAATTTAAAATAAATGGAGTAGCTATTTTTTTATTTAATTGTGTCCCAAAGCAAACGTTTGTCTTTGTCAGTTGCTTCTCTCTCAAAACTCTCGCTCGCCACTCTCCCTCTGCTCGCCTCTCTCGCTTTATGCAACAGAAGTGTATAAATTGTATTTTTATTTTGTATAAAGCAAGAGAAAATTGTATATACACATGCAAAAATATATATCTTCGTGCTATACACTTAATTATACAATTTAAAAATATTTTACTTCAATTCAATTGTATACAAATGCAAATTTTATACAAATATTGCAGCGAAAAATGCCAGCGATAAAATTGCAGTGAAATACAATTTTCTCTCGCTTTATACAATAAAAGTGTATAGATTGTGTTTCTGCTTTTCTATAAAGCGAGAGAAAAATATATATCTTCTTCCTATACACTTATAATCATACAATATACAAACATTTTATTTCGATTCAATTGTATGCAAACAAATTTTATACACATATTCCAGCAAAATAGGTCAGTGAATAATACAATTGCGCATTATACAACTGCAGTGAAATAGACGAGCGAATTATACAATTGCAGCGAAATAGGCCAGCGAATCATACAATTGTATATGTATAGCAAGACCAGCAAATTATAAAATTTAGGCCAACAAATTATACAGTTATATATGTATAGCAAATTATACAGTTATATGTTTATTATGGAACACAATTATGCAAACTTTGTTATGACATATAAATATAAATTTTTTATTTGTTAGAAAGTTGCTCTTTTATTAAAAGCAACAGTCTTTGGCTGCGACAAACTACTGTGCCAAACTATGAACCCCAAAGGCACGACACATCACACATGGTCGCCAAACTAATGTGCCCACATTTATTTGTGCAAAAAGTAGGTGCAAATATATTTAACTTTTAGAAAAGAGACGTGTATATTTGAAAATAATTTGACTTGGTATACACAGTTCTGAGCAAGATAGTGCTATAACAACAATACATCCTTAACCGGATGTATTATCATATATGATTAGAGAGGAATCAAATTGTTCTTTAACAAAGTATAGATATGTTAATGAAGAGAATAATTTAATATATATATTTCAAAGACTGTCTCAAAGTGAAATTAACTAACATTTGATCTAGTCAGAACAATTTCTTTCTATTTTTTTTGAACGATAAACTTTTCTTTGAAAATAAAATACTTATTTACCTGAAAATAAAATATTTTTTTGAAAAAGATAAAATTTAGGATAATATAATATGAGAAGATAGGACTTTTAGGAGAACTTACAAATGAATGATGGAGTAGGAATCTGTAATTACCACCTTTTCCCCCTTATATCATTTGCAACTACCTTAGAAATAATGTAAAAAATGTGCTATTTGGAGGTTGAATGATCTCTATTATCCATACCTCGTTGCTTATGTTCACCTTCAAATATAGAGAACAAAAAAAAAAAAGATTATTAGATATACGTTATGGTTAAAAATTAAAACATTAGAGGCATCATAATCTTGAAAATTTCACATCTAGTAATATGATATTAGCACTTGTATTACTCGGCGATGAAAAAATTCAGAAAAAAAAAGTAAATTTTTATACACCATTCAGGTCATCAAAATATATGTAGAGGTAAACTATATTTAAATTAAATGTACAATCTAAAATTTTAAAATAAGTATGTTACCTACTACTAGAAGTGGCAATTAGGATTAAATTTGGACGAGTTAAAGACAATAATCGGGTCAAGAGTCAATCCAATCTAAAACTGATTGGGCCAGACAAAAATAATTTGATGGTCTATATAACTCGAAACTTATAAAAGATTTACCTGGTAAATCATTGTGGTTATAGTTAGTGAAGTCTTGAAGAACTGTTGCAACACCTTGTGGTCTTTGATTTCTTCCATCTTCGACATGTCTTCCATTAACACTATGATTCGTCATTGTCCTCGTAGCATTAACAATAATCGAGTCAACACTAGAACTAGAACTACAATTTGATATAATTGGGCTATGTCTAATCATTGGGCCAATTGACCCAATTCCCCTTCCTCGTACATGTCTACCATTAAAATTTGGATACACAAATTGATCACTTTGGTCCTTTCTTCTTCTTTCATGGCCCAAATCAACATTGTTGTATGGAAATCTTTGTTCATGTAATTGAACATGTCCACCGTTATTGTAAGTAGCTTGATGATGAACCATTGGGATATAACCATTTCGAATTTGTTCGATTGGTCGATATGGTAAATTACCATATCCAAACATATCGTTGCCAAAACCAATATTGATCAAATTAGAACCATTACTAGTAATTCCTTGAGTTTCTACTCCTTGTGGTCCATGCCATTGGAAATGATTAGCATAATTCGGTACACTTGAGTTCAGCATGTTATAATCTTGTTGATTATGATTTGCACCATTTTCTCTATGATGTTGATCTAATGCCAAATGGGGGACGTAGCTAGTTGTACTCTCTGATGTTGTTGTTATTGGAAGCTGGGGTACACGAGGGAATTGAACTATTTGAAGTTGTTTGTTCGTTTGTTTCTCCATAAGTTGTTTTTCCAACTTCTTGTATTCCCCTAATGGCCCGTGAACTGGATCTTCCTGTCGTGTCATTTGGAAGCTCAAAACTCGACAAATATACAAAAGACAAACATTCGATTGAAAAATCTGAAGGTATAATGAGCTGCAATTAATCAACAATTTGCAGCTAAATATGTATTTTTATCGGCAATTAACCCCCTTCCGTATGTGTGCTTTAGACATGACATTTAACTAAATTTTAGCAAATTCTGTTCAATCTGAAGGTTCTGTCTCACAAATTCTCCATCTAATACATTGAGGTTTTCTAGCGGGAGTATATTGAGGTTTTCTAGCTGGAGATATTATTTTATTCGCGGTGAACATGTGATATAAATCCACTAAACCTGGATATATAGATATAATAAAAACCCACTAAAGTTTCAACAAATACTAAATTTCAAATTCAAAACAAAAGCTTCAGAATTGTTCATCATCAGCTCTAAATTAATTCAACCTTAATTAAAGATAAACTTCAAATCATGAATGTGCGTGTAGAGTTACCTGCCACAACTTTGCTTCCCACAAGAAGGACTTGATGGATTCATCCTGTTGAGCAACATCATCAAAACTCTTAATTTTCTTTGTAACATTAGATATACCAAAAACCTTGTGAACTCCAAGAAATTCATCCATCTTGCTAGCTGGAAAGTGGCGCCACATAACACAGTCCCCTGACATACACTTTTTTCTTTGATGCTTACACGAAGCACATGCCGGACGATTGCTACCTACTTCCTGTGATTCATCTTCACCACTATTACTATAACTATTATTATTATTATTATTATTATTATCGTCGTTGTTATTCGGCATTGGTCTATCAACAAAACAACAGAGTAGTAGAATGTTCTTGTATAAAATCTCTGGGGAAAACAACATTATTGCTATGGTTGCATTAATAATAAGTTAATTATGGATGAAGTTTGATTCCTTTATATGGGAAGAGCAAAACACGGAGGCGAAAGAGTACAATTAGGGTTCTAATATCGGTAATATTAATATTTATTTTATTTTTATATTAAGGAAAAAATAAATAATAAAAGAGCTACTATAGATTTAACAACAAAAATATATTACTATGTATTTATTGTTTGTACTTATTGAAATTTACTTAACAATTTGTTGTAGCATATATTTTCAAAATTTTACTAATATAATTAGAAGTCGTAAATAATTGAATTTGTAATTTACTTTCTACCTATTAATTTGTCTAGTTCACTTTATTGGGATGCCTTCTCATATATTTCAATGATTAAATGAATAAGATTATCAAATAATAAACTTTAAAAAGACACTATCTTAACTTTGGATGTCTTCTAAACTGTAACAATCACTACAATATTAGTGATTTAGAGCTATTTAATTTTGTAACTAAAAATGCTATGAAATATTATACAAAATAAAAAATGATAGTTTATTTAGCAAACTCAATCAGGTGAAATATTATTTCTATTTTTTAAGTACTTCTTGAATAATCCTGATGAGTTTTTGTAATAACTGAGTCAATTGAAAGGGTTTTCAAAATATAATCAATAAAATTTAAGATAAAAATCCATACATTTGTCTATTTATGTCTTAACACCTATTATACTGTCAATTGAAAAAGAAATAGTTATCAAGTTATAATTAACGATAATGTAAGAAGTTAGAAATATAAAATATATACAAAAAACAATATTAAATAAACGTAAACATTCAACACATTCACTAGACCATTTTCAATAAATATATACGTGTGTTTCCAGTATATTACTATAACAAGTTTGTTGTTAACTGAAAACTTAACTAATACCAAATATTTTTGTCACCAAGAGATTTTGACAATAACGTTCAAGATTTAATAGTATTTATATATCTAATAAAAGTAAAATATGTCTTAGATATATACTAGAAATATATTGTGAATGCTACTACTAAAGTAGAGAAATAAATAGAGACAGTTCAATAAAAAGATAAGGTTATCCTACATATATATATATATATATATATATATATATATATATATATATATATATATATATATATATATATATATATATATATATATATATATATATATATATATATATATATATATATATATATAATATATATATATATATATATATATATATATATATATATATATATATATATATATATATATATATATATATATATATATGGTATGTGACTGTTGGATATATATATATGGTGAAAACCCTTCAACAACTACTAAATTTCAAACCCAAAACAAGATCTTCACCATCATGTTTAAATCTCTTTAAAAACCCTCTAAATTGACTAATTCTTATAGGTTGAAAATATATATCCATACTAGATACATCATAAATGATACATTTGGTAAAAATTTTGTATTATCAAAATGAATAAAAGTTATGTATTAAAATTAATATTTAAACATGATATAATGTGCATGATAAAATTGTAATGTATCAAAATTAATATTTGAACAAGATACAATATGCATGATAAAATTGTAATGTGTCGTAGCATAGAAACAAAGACATTGTACATTAATTAAGAAACAAAATTAAGTATACAGTTTAAATAATCTAGTTAATGTATTACAAATTATAGCGGTAAGATAATCTAGTAATTTGATACATGATAAAATTGTGATTGTGTCATAATGTTGAAACAAAGGCATTATACATTGATTTAAGAAACAAAAATAACTCGCTATATAAAAAATCTGAACGTGTATGTATCATAAAAAATGAACAAGAAAAAATTGAAGAAAAAAAAATCAACAATTTGATTTTTTTCAACTTCTCCTTCCCAACATTCACTTTAGAACTTTAGAAGACGTCAACATTCACTCTTGTATCTTTTTTTCATGGTTAACAATGGGCTCATTCATGAATCTCAATCCAAAGTCCTTACAAGAGCTAGATTGGATTTTTCTACCTTTTTGAGCATTTTCTCATAGTCGATAAGTCGATGATGCTTTCTTCTTCGACTAATTAATAAGCCCAATATTAAAATATGGACCTTCATTTATACAATGAATGATTTTTTATAATGAAAAACTAAAAAAAGACAAAAAACAAAGCTGAAGTTATAAAAAGAGATATACTTCTTGGATAACTAAAAATAATTAATTGGAAGGAGAAAAGAGTTGAAATTCCAAAAATGGATTAATGGATAACAATGGAGAGATTTTTGGCGCGAAAAAGGGAGAAAAAATAGTTGAAATTATGTATCCGCCAGTTTTGTGTTGTGCTAGAAAAATGAGAAATTTTAAATTGATAAGGAATAATAAAAATTAAAAAATATATATATATATATATATATATCGATAATTTTTTTCTAGAAAATACCGGAAAATAGAAACATTTGTGCGAACGACCAAAATATCATGAAAAAATTTAAGGAATCCCATAGTGTAATTCAATAATTACACTCTGTCCCGACAAATTTAGTATTTACAAAAAATTCCTTAAATTTGTTGTGCCGTGATACTTTAGACTCTAGTGATACATGGTAAATGATACATGGTAAGTTTAAACTGTTGAGAAAAAAATGGGAAAAAAATGGTACATTTAATGTTGTTACTAAAACAGCTTAATTTACTGTAACAGATCATTAATCAGCATAAATTCAGCACGTAATTGGATATTAATTTCAAATTTTGAAAATCAAAGATTATATCATCTATTTTGAATACATTTTTTATGAACAATCTGTTTTATTCCATTTACACACTTTTACCTCCCATTTCACCACCCTCCTTTTTCATTTTCCTATTTGTTCACCTAATGTAATTCTTCAAAAAAAAAATGGAAATATGAAAAATAACAGGAACATTTATTTATTTTTTCTTTTGATGACTAAAAAAAGTGAACTAAGAGACATCAAACCAAAGATTAGATTAGAGCATGCAATTGCACGACGCTGATGTATCTTTTAGTGTTTTGAACTGCATCTCTCATCGTGAAAACATGAAGACAAACATCTTCAAGATAAAACAAGTTAAACGCTTAAGGTATTGAAATTTCTCTACCAAGTACTAATGTTGTTTGTTTGTTGAAGGAAGACGTATTTTTTCTTGTAAAAATTTAAGGAATCCCATAGTGTAATTCAATAATTACACTCTGTCTCGATAAATTTAGTATTTACAAAAAATTCCTTAAATTTGTTGTGCCGTGATACTTTAGACTCTAGTGATACATGGTAAATGATACATGGTAAGTTTAAACTGTTGAGAAAAAAATGAAAAAAAAATGGTACATTTAATGTTGTTACTAAAACAACTTAATTTACTGTAACAGATCATTAGTCAGCATAAATTCAGCACGTAATTGGATATTAATTTCAAATTTTGAAAATCAAAGATTATATCATCTATTTTGAATACATTTTTTATGAACAATCTGTTAAATTTCGAACTAATACTTTACTGATACATGATACATGATATCAGTTTTCAGAAAATTCATACTACATGAAAAAACATGTGATACATATCTACTACATGTATCAGTGCATTGACTAAACATTATAACATGTGGTACATATCTAATACATGTATCAGTA
>CM064971.1:451698-539709 GCA_032847665.1 Solanum chilense
GAGAAGATTTCATACCTCGCAAAAAATTCATGCATCGAGAGTCAATATTCATGCATCGCGAGTCAATATTCATGCATCGAGAGTTAATATTCATGCATCGCGAGTCAATATTCATGCATCGAGAGTCAATTCATGCATTGCGAGTCAATATTCCTGCATCGCGAGAAGATTTCATACCTCGCAGAAAATTCATGCATCGCGAGAAGATTTCATACCTCGCAGAAAATTCATGCATCGCGAGAAGATTTCATATCTCGCAAAAAATTCATGCATCGAGAGTCAATATTCATGCATCGCGAGTCAATATTCATGCATCGAGAGTTAATATTCATGCATCGCGAGTCAATATTCATGCATCGAGAGTCAATTCATGCATTGCGAGTCGATATTCCTGCATCGCGAGAAGATTTCATATCTCGCAGATAATTCATGCATCGCGAGAAGATTTCATACCTCAAAAAAAAAAAAAAAAAAAAATTCATGCATTGCGAGTTCATATTCATGCATCGCGAGTCAATATTTATGCATCGAGAGTCAATATTCATGCATCGAGAGTCAATTCATGCACCACTAGTCAATATTAATGCATCGCAAATTAATATTCATGCATTGCGAGAGGATTTCATGCCTCTCAAAAAAAAAATTATCATGCATCGCGAGAAGATTCCATCCCTCGTAAATTTGCGCATCGCGGAAAGATATTCATGCCCTGCAAGCAATCATGCACTGCCAGAAAAGGAATCGTGTATCTCAAAGGAAATATTTATCCCTCAACGTCAACTGACGTTAAATGTCGAGGAGAGAAATTAAGTGTCGACACGGTGAAAGACACTGTCTCCCATTTAAATTACATTTTTAAGCTGACGAGTTTTATCTCTGTCGTTGTCAAGAGCATTCGAAAGGATGAATTTCTTCAAAAAAAAAAAAAAATCAAAAACCAAGAAAAGAAAAAAAAAACAGGTGCAAGCTACTTCAACAAGGAGGCAACACATCATAGAACCTTTTGGAGACAGGTCTCGAATTGACTTCCACCACAGGCAACCGCACTTCTCTACAAAGGTTATGTGTTCAGTCAAAATTGGGTTTGTCAAATTTCGTTGTCCACGATTTCTTTCATCAATCATACACAACGAAAGGGACAGCTGTTGACACCCAATTTTGGCCTAAAATTTTCAAAAATGGGCCACAATATTAAGGCTATAACTTTGGGCCCATAATTTTAAAAATCCCTACATATACAAAATGTGGCTCATTAGGTTAGGGGAGGGATTTTTAATTTTTCTAAAAAAATAAGGGGGGAGCCGCAGCCCCCCTCTTCTCTCTTCCTCCCAACAGCCGCCTCCAGCCCTTCCCTTCTCCCTCTTTCCGTCGCCGACCTCCCTCTCCCTTACAGCCCCTTCCTCTCCCCTCATCATCTCCTCTCTCCAACCCCTCCCTCTTCTCTTCTCCTTCGATCCCTTTCTGTTCCTCTTTTCCCTTTTTCCGGCGAACCCCACCAGCAGCAACTCCAACGAGAGCAGCTCCAGCGGTCAAGTCCATGAGCAACAACAACTCCAACCTGCAGCAGCTGGATGCCAGCACAGCAGCTTCGAGCAGAGAGCCACCAGCGGCAGGCCAACAACTACGCCAGCCGGCAAGCAACAACGCAGGCAACAACTTCAACCAGCAGCAGCTTCCAACAACTCCGGACAGCAGCGATGCCGACGAGAAGCAGCAGCTCCAACGAGAACCAGCAGCAGCGATGGAGGCTGCTCTGACCAGCGGATTAAACTCCGATGGATAACAATCAAAACTCGAATCGTAAATTGCATTTGCAACAATGGTAAAACCCGAACCTTTTACTTTAATTTTATTAAATTTTTCTTAGTGTCTCTTATTTTCTATCGTTATTTTCTATCGTTATTATTGTTCATGAGGTGTTTATGTATGTTACTGCTTTAGTTTAGTTTTGGTTGGTTTTATTATTAATTATTATATTCATTGCTACCTAGATGCATTATCTTGTTGAAGTTGTTGATTTATTATATTATTATTATTATTATTATTATTATTATTATGTTTTTGTTTTCTTTAGTTTATTATATTGTTATACAATCATTATCTCTTCTTAAGCTTATTATTGTTATTATTATTCTTGTTAATTATGTTATTGTTATTGAAATTCGTTTATTATTATTATCTCTTCTTAAAATTATTATTGTTATTATTATTCTTGTTAGTTATGTTATTGTTATTGAAATTCTATTATAGGATAGTATTTGTTATTATTGACACACACAAAAAAAAAAAAGTTTAGCAATTCCTTGTTATTATTTAAATTAGTATTGTTATTATCTTGTTATGTTTAAGTTTTTTTTTATCTATTCTTGGTTACTTCAATATTTATTTCATGCTGAAAATTTTATTGTTGAAAGGGCCGATGAAAAATCCATCCGTCGGGTTTAGAGGCCTTTTCATTTTAAAAGACGGAATTTTAATTCAAGTTTATATATTCTAAAATTGTTAAATGTGGCCAATCAGTTATTGTTATTTTTATTATTTTGTTTTGGGTAAAGTTTTAATGACTATTTTAGTTTTCAAATATTTGTGATTGCTTTTATTAATACATTGTTATTGTTAGTTGCTATTATATTTAAGATATATTATTCTTGATCACTACTTTGGTTTGACTGTTTCTTTTTAATTGCATTTCTTTAGTTGATAACCAAAAAAAATTGTTAAGTTGGTTTTCTTTTGTTGCGACTCTTAAAAGTCAAAAATACCTTAAAAATAAAACAAACTCTTTTCGAAATCAATTTTTCGATAAAACAGAAATGGCGACTTTGCTGGGGACTTGGAGGATTCTAACCTTAAGATTAACGTATTTGATTATTTGTGATTTATTGTCTAAGTGTTTAAATTATTTAGATTTTAACTGTTGCATGCATAACATACATACTTCCGTCAAACGACACTTGTTACATTTTTACTAAAGGGCGATTATGCGGGTTCGCAGTCGTTCGTTAACCAAATATCTTCTCGGGGCACCCTGACGAGTGTAGTTGACTACTTGATAGTCAACGATCGTTAATTGTCCCAGCCCAAGTAGTCCGCTTGGGTTACCCATTCCACTCTAAATACAACCTATTCTTAGTCAAACTAGGATAGAGCGAAACCCAAATCCCGAAAATTAGCGCATTGGCCTAAGATGATCCGACACCCAAGGAGTGTCGGGCCCATTAGAAAAGTACACTTTGAGTCCAAAGAGCCTACGGCTCGATATGACGTTCATGTTTGTTGTTTTTGAAGGATGTATTGCGTGTTTAACTAGTTATTATATCGGGGGGATTGAAATTAACTAGTTGTATGTTTTTGTAGATGTCAAGTCAGTTCCTTCACTTCAAAATGGTTACTCAGACACCCGACATTCTTCGAGTATGGTGGGGCAATCTTAAGGAGTGTCAGAAGAGAGAAATCTCAATTTACTTGGGTCACCTACCTTCGATAATGGACTTCAAGGTATGGCCCACGTTTTTATCGAGGTCATCACCCGATTTTGGGACGATAAGAAGATGGTCTTTCGATTTGGAGACGTCGAAATAACACCCACATTGGAAGAGATCAAAGACTGCCTTGACTCGATCGGGACGTGTGGCAAAAGGAAAAAATGTCCCGATCATCACATTCTCTTACTAGATAGGCCAACCGAGACTGAACTAAGAGACATATTATCTCTAGTGAATGCGAATTGGTTAGAAACCCACAACATTCCACTAATGAGGTTTTTCGAGAGGTGGGGGCACAACAATTATTTCAGACTATTCCCGAAAGAATTTCATGATCACAGTACTTGGAGGCAGACGCAAGCTATCGCTTTCTCCGCATGCCTTTTGGGAACTATGATGTTCCCTAAAGACGAAGGAAAAGAGATCGACACACGAGTAGTGATGGTGGCGAATGCCATGTTCAGAGAAGTCGGTAAAAGATCTGATGAAAAGAAATACTGCTGCTTGGCCCCAGTCATCTTGTCCGAAATTTATCGATCCTTGAGTCTGTGTAAGAACGGGTTCCCATTTTTCCAAGGTTGCAATATCTTACTCCAATGGTGGTTGACAGAACATTTATGTAAAAGAGACAACCTCCAGCCACGGGAGTCGGCCGAACCGAGTCAAACAAGTGCTCTCGATAATTACGAGTTCTACTTGAGCATCCGTAAATTTCCAATTCACACCACCAGGGATGCGTGGGCAAGGGTGTTTTATGATTTGAAAGAAGGAGACATACAGTGGGTGTTACCGAGCTTCAAGTCCCAGATGGTAGCAGCAAAAGGGGCCAAGCTCCCATTTTTAGTCGTTCCCAGCATCAGAGGGCTGCATCCTTACAACCCGACGAGAGTGATGCGACAATTTGGGAAAGTCCAAATCATACCCGTCCAAGGAGATGCCAACTCTTTCATAGTCAATTACAACGAGAAGGACAAAATACCTTTCGCTAAAATTATCCTCCAGGAATGGGTCGGACGTGTCAACATGAAGTGGGAGGTTACCGAAGACAGGTATGGAGCTGGGTATATTGACGAATACAAGACATGGTTGCACAATGATTTGCATGGTGTAGTGGATCCAACACCACGCACGGGTCGGAAAATTGAAGATGTGGAGACAAGGCTTCAGATTCACGCGTACCATTTTCAGCAAGAGTGGGATCGAAGGGAGCAGGAATTTCATAAGAAAGAACAGGAATTTCAATAAAAGGAGCAAGCGTACCAACTCCGGGAATTAGAAAATCAGAGAGTTTTGGCCGTGACGTCACAAGAATTAGCTGACACAAGGACTTGTCTAATGCGTTTGGACACTATTCTGGATGAGCAGATGAACACCTTACGAGCCGTACCAACATCTTCCAAAGCTGCGTTCGCTGAGCCATACGTGTTCACCAGCAAGTGCATTATCCGAGAAGAAGTGGAGAAGGCCAGAAGAGGAGTTGGATCATCGGCCCTTTGACTCCCCTGCGTGGGATTGATTTTATATATGTATTTGCACTACCTCCCCTTCCCAAGATGTATCCCGTTTAATTTTGATTGTGTAATGAACGCTATGACATCTAGTGAAATTTGTTTCGGGGGTACAATTACTTATTTGAATGGCGCAATACATCCTTCAGATCGCTAGGCCTACCCTTGGCACAAAAGGGTCACATGCATGTTTAGGACACGATATATTTGTTTAAATGTTTATGTGTTATGTTGCTTTGAATGAGGATATCGTCAACCCACTCCTAGCCAAAATTCCAAAGAGTACACAGAAATCACTATCCCATATGTCCGACCAAAATTCCCAAGTCTTAAGTTTCTCACGCAAAAAAATCCTTCTCACAAATCCTAAATACCTCTCTATCCTCTCAAGAAAGGTGAATCACAACTATGGACAAAGTCAAAAACGTCCAGACGGAGCTCACTGAGGAGGAATTGCGAAGAAAGATCGAGCGAGTCACTCGAGAGATTCAGAAGGTTAAGGAGGAGGGACTTAAAGTAGACATGACCACGACAATCTACAAAGCTGCGGTCACGACTTTGGATGAAGATCTGGCGTCGCAGATGAAAAGAAAGAAGGAGGTTGAGATGGAAACCGAAAGCCTAAGGAAAAGGTTGAACTTGTTTCGTTTGGAGATACACGAAGGAAAGGCGAGAGAAGCGAAGATAGATATTGAAACTGCCGTGTTGTTGACCAGAAGTGCGACACTTGACGAAGAATTGGCAACCCATAGCAACTTAAAGGGCGGAAAACATCCCGCCCGTGAACAGGGAGCAGACGACAGTGGTCCCGACCAAGAATCAATTGAGGAGGACGATGAAGAGGAAATCGTCTACAAGCCTCCATTTCCGACTGTCTGAGAGGAAAAGAATGACTCAGCTACAAGACGAGAAACCGCCAAAGTGTTGTCTTCTAGGAATTTCAATGTTGTTTTTCAATTCCCTTGTAATCACAATGGAAAAGTGAATGAAAAGATTTCACCCTTGTATCCGAACTACGTTGGGCCTGAATTCTCCTTGCAAGATACGTAGGCAGCCTTCCCCGGCCCGGCCCCTATCACCAAAAACTTTCATTCTCCTCCGTATTACAAAGATACGAAGATAAGATCAAAGGGCGTCAAAAAGTAGCCGCAAGAAGACCATAGCTCAACGTGATTCAGCTTTCCCGAGATAGCGCTAAATAAACAAATTCCTGTTTGTTCAGAATATACTTCCGTCCTCATTCGTGGGTTAAGATATCCTCAAACAAAGCGACTTGTGTGTTTATTCGTTTTCTATGCGATATTATGCATTTTGTACTCCGGATATACACTAACAAATTTGCCTTTGAGTTGTTTCACCTCTCAGGTACCTCTTACTGATCTGTGTCGATAAAGCTGGCAGATCACCCCTACTTCACCAGATCAAAGGGTCCCGCAGATTCCTTCCCCGGATCAAACGCAAATACAGACATGGGAGACAACAATGAACAAATCAGCCTCACAGACGTCGTGGTGGCTCAGCCCACCGCGGCAGAGCAGAATGAGCTTATTGCGCAGCTAATGCAGCAGATAGCAGATCTGAGGGTAGAAATGCAGCAAAGGCAAGATACGCCTCCACCCGGGTTTGGCCCCAACTTTCTCGACGCGAGACCTCCTACATACTTCCCCTCGTCCAACTCGGATCCTACTCAGCACCGTCCATCGACACCCGTGCATAACCCATCCAGGATAGATATGACCACCTAAAACCCCCAATACGCGTCAGTCTCCTATCAAACCCCCTCCCCACTTCCAAACAATCCTCCACAAATGCCACCACACCCCCAAAATACTCAAACAGCCCCACTACCCCAAAATCAAACCCAAAATCCCACCGCCTTCAATTCCCAAACACTGCATCCCCACTTGACCCAAAAGACCAATCCCCAAAATTATCCGCAGAATTATCAAACTGCACAAAACGTACCAAGCCCTTCCATAGCTCCACCCCTCCCCAAAAGAAACACTTTTCAAGTCCCTGTCCCAGTCGAGCATGAGGTACACGGCTCCGAGTTGGACCATTACGAGGAGCAAGAAAGAGAGTGGAGGGCGAGGGAAGAAGCGAAGGTAGACATAAAGTAGGAGATCAAAAGGGCAATGAAAGAATTGCAATGCACTCTAGACGTCGCCGGGTTAAGCTACGCAGAACTATGCATCCACCCAGACTTGAACCTGCCTGAAGGGTTCAAGATCCCGAAGTTTGATACCTTCAAAGGGGTGGGCAGCCCCATGGCACATCTAAGAGCATACTGTGACCAACTCGTGGGAGTTGGGAAAGATGAAGCATTGCTGATGAGGTTGTTCAGCCGGAGCCTGTGCGGTGAGGCCCTGGAATGGTTCACGTCGCACGAGACTCGACAATGGCCAAGTTGGAGCGCACTGGCCAAAGATTTCATGGACAGGTTTGCGTACAACGTCGAGATAGTCCCCGATAGGTACTCTTTGGAAAAGATGAAGCAGAAGCCCACAGAAAGCTATCGAGAGTTCGCGTACAGATGGAGGAAAGAGGCGGCGAGGGTGAGGCCTCCGATGACAGAGAAAGAGATCGTAGAGATGTTTGTACGGGTGCAGGAGCCCGAGTACTATGACAGGATCATCTTGTTAATCGGTGCCAAGTTCGCCGAAATAGTCAAAGTGGGTGAGACTATTGAAGATGGCCTGAAGTCGGGGAAGATAGCCCAAGTGTCTGCATCGCCTGGATCTTCCGGACTGGTAAGGAAGAAAAGAGAGGAGGTTAACGCTATCTCACACGGGGGAAGAAAAGCCCCCAGAAACTTACCACGTCCCCAAGGCCGCTCAAATCCTCCATCAAAGCCTCATCAAGCCTACCGTCCACACTCAAATCATTCCGGCCACTACAATGCCGGCCCCACTTATCCAGAGGCCCATATTGTGTCGTATCAGAATCCACCCCCGATTCCCCAAAATTTTCCAAACTACCCTCAAACCTATCAAGTCCCTCCCCATTACCAGAATGTCGCTCCCAGCTGCGCTAATGTACAACCAAGCTATCGAGCACCGTCCCCCGCATATCAAATACAAACCCCAGCATATCAAAGCCCCCATCCAAATTACCAAGCCCCAATGCCAAACTACCAAACAAATCCCTACCCCAGAACCCAAGCTCCACGACCAAATGCCCGCAGTTATCAACAAGTCCCTCCCCCTCAGCAGGGCGAGTATGATCCCCCTCGCCCCTGGTTTGAGAAGAAGCCCTCCAGAAGCTTCACCGCGTTGGCTGAAAGTAGAACTAAATTGTTCAAAAGATTATCCGCGGCCGGATACATCCACCCTGTGGGGCCCAAGTCCGTGGATGTCAATTCCAGATTCTAAAGACCTGAGCAGAGATGTGCTTATCATTCCAACAGTATTGGACATTGTACAGAAGACTGTATCAATCTCAAGCACAAGATCCAGGACTTGATTGACCAGGAAGTGGTCTCCCTTCAGCCTGCGGTGCCAAACGTCAACACGAATCCGTTGCCAAATCATGGGGGTGGAAACATCAACATGATAGAAACTGACGAAGATGAGCGTGAAGCCAAGAGAATTACTCCTGTTGTTCAGGAAGACTTGGAAAGGGCTGTCGCTTCTTTGAGCGTCAGGGAAAAGGGAGAGTTTGTCATTCTGACACCTGCAAAGGCTGTTGCCTTGGTGCCCTCAAAGACTCTCCCCAAACCCAAGTTTGTGATAGAAATGGCCGTGGCTCAAGGCATGACTAGATCGGGCAGATGTTACACTCCTGACGAGCTTGCTCTCGGAGGACAAAAGAAAGATCATGCCAAGAGACCGATCTGCGAAGCGGAAGCTGAGGAGTTCTGGAGGAGAATGCAGCCCAAAGATTACTCCATTGTCAAGCACTTGGAGAAGACTCCAGCCCAGATTTCTGTGAGGGCCCTATTGATGAGCTCCTGGTCCCACAGACATGCTTTGATGAAAGCCCTGGATGACACATACGTGCTCTCAGGCACAAGCAGCGACAATGTAGCTGCTATGATTCACCGAGTCATTCAGGGACACCGCATCAGCTTCTGCGATGATGAGTTGCCGGCCGAAGAGAGGGCCCACAACAAAGCTCTACACATCACCGTGGTATGCCGCGGAAAGATCGTCAACCGTATTTTGGTAGACGACGGATCTGGCCTAAACATATGCCCCTTGTCCACGCTGAAGCAGCTGAGGTTTGACCTCGGAAAGTTGGAGAAAAACCAGGTCAATGTGAGAGCATTTGATGGTGTGCACAGAGAGACGTTAGGAGCGGTGAACCTGACCATCCAAATGGGCCTCGCGGAGTTCGAGGCAAAGTTCCAGGTGTTGGATATCGACACCAGCTATAACCTTCTTTTGGGAAGGCCATTCATTCACATGGCTGGAGCCGTCCCCTCCACTCTCCACCAATTGATGAAACTAGTATGGAACAATGAAGAACTAGTTATTCACGGGGAAAGGAACCATTCAGGTAAGCAGGTGCCAATCTTAGACGAAACGCTGCAAAGTTCGGATTTCTACACGGTGGAGTTGGTAAATGCCACCGATGAGAGCTTGGCCCCACAAACTCCCATGCCAGCCATGTACAGAATGATCGCCACGGTGATGCTCTAGAGCGGATTCAAACCAGGTTTCGGATTAGGAAAGAATGCATAAGGGATCATCGAGCCAGTTCCGGTCCTTGCTACAGGATCAAAGTATGGTCTGGGGTACATCCCCACGGATGATGATATGAAGATGAAGAGGAGAAGGGATCAAGAGTAGACTAAGCCGATCCCGCCTCTCTATCACTCCTTTCCAGTCCGGGAGCATGCCGAGCCTGAAGAAAATAGGGAAGGAATCTGTGGCCTTTTCGAGGAGATTCACGCTATTATTGAGGAGGAGGTCAACCCAACTGGCACTCGTGATGCTGAACCAGGGGAGATGCTGCAAAATTGGACGTCCACGCCGATCCTGATGCCCCGAACTCTGTGGTAGAGAGGAGTTATTTTGTGCATACCAAAATCGGTGGTCGTCCGGAAGAGGCCCGAGACCCACCATTTCTACATTTTCTTGATTTTGAATTTTGTTATGATGTTTAAAGGTCGACATGGCCTTGTGCCATGACCCAAGTTTGCTTTTTTTGATTCAATTTAAATGAAAGCCTCCTTATTTTGACTTTGTTTATTCAATTGCTTGTTATATTTTACTTTTCTAATTTTGTCTGTTTATGATTTCAGTAACGTAAGTTACAAACCTGCCAATGTCATGTTATGTCATGAGCTAAACGAGCAAAATGAGGCAAATGACGACGAGGCTGACGGCTACGACGAAGAAAGTAGGGAACCAGACTATGTGGTAGAAGAGTTTCGACAGTTCGAGAATCAACATAAACCGAATCTGGAGGAAACAGAGACGGTGAATTTGGGAGATTCAGAATGTGTCAAAGAGGTTAAGATCAGCACTCACCTGAATGAAACTCAGAAGGAGAGGCTGGTTCATTTGCTTGCCGAATACAGCGATGTGTTTGTTTGGGAGGTCGGTGACATGCAGGGGCTGAGTACTGATGTCGTATCTCATAAGTTGCCTATCAACCCAGGGTTCGAGCGGGTGAAGCAAAAGACTCAGAAATTCAAGCCTGAATTGAGTTTGAAGATTAAGGAGGAAATCACCAAGCAGATAGAGTCTCGGTTGGTAGAAGTAACGCAATATCCCACCTGGTGGGCGAATGTCGTTCCGGTCGCCAAGAAAAATGGAAAAATTAGGATTTGTATTGATTACAGAGATCTCAACAAGGCTAGTCCAAAGGATAATTTCTCGTTGCCAAATATCCATATTCTAATTGACAACTGTGCCAAACATGAGATGCAGTCATTTGTGGATTGTTACGCGGGTTATCACCAGATTCTGATGGATGAAGAAGACGCGGAGAAAACGGCCTTCATCACCCCTTGGGGGGTATATCACTACAGGGTGATGCCGTTTGGGCTCAAAAATGCCGGTGCCACTTACATGAGAGCCATGACGACTATCTTTCATGACATGATTCACAAGGAAATTGAAGTGTACGTGGACGACGTCATAATTAAATCCCGCGGGAGTTCGGATCATGTGACACACCTGAGGAAATTCTTCGAACGTTTGCGTCAGTACAACCTGAAGCTAAATCCCGCCAAATGTGCTTTTGGAGTCCCAGCTGGGAAGTTGTTGGGGTTTATAGTCAGCAGAAGAGGTATTGAGCTCGACCCTTCCAAGATTAAAGCAATTCAAGAGTTACCTCCGCCGAAAACGAGAAAAGAGGTGATGAGTTTCTTGGGGAGGTTAAATTATATCAGCCGGTTTATAGCACAATCTACAGTGGTATGTGAGCCTATCTTCAAGTTGCTGAAGAAAGACGCCCCGACTAAGTGGACTGAGGAGTGCCAGACCGCTTTCGACGCCATCAAGAGCTATTTGTCTAACCCACCAGTATTGGTTCCTCCGCGAGAAGGGAGTCCTTTGTTGCTGTATTTGTCTATTTCAGATAACGCCTTTGGATGTGTACTTGGTCAACACAACGAGACAGGGAAGAAGGAGAGGGCTATCTACTACATAAGCAAGAAATTTACTCCGTACGAGTCCCGCTACACTTTGCTGGAGAGAACATGCTGTGCCCTGACGTGGCTTGCCCAGAAGCTGAGACACTATTTGTCATCGTATACTACATATCTTATCTCCAGAATGGATCCATTGAAGTATATTTTCCAGAAAGCGATGCCAACCGGGAAGTTAGCTAAATGGCAAATGCTGTTGAGTGAGTTTGACATCGTGTACGTGACTCAGAAGGCAATAAAGGCACAAGCTTTGGCTGATCATCTTGCGGAAAATCCCGTTGATGAAGAGTATGAACCTCTCAAGACATATTTTCACGATGAAGAAGTGTCATTTGTGGGTGAAGATATCTCTGAAGCTTATCCAGGTTGGAGATTATTCTTCGATGGAGCGGTGAATCACCAGGGTAAAGGTGTTGGAGCAGTCCTGGTATCAGAATCTGGTCAGCACTATCCTATGGCGGCTAAACTGCGATTTAACTGCACAAACAACATGGCTGAGTATGAAGCTTGCATTCTCGGTTTGAAAATGGCCGTTGACATGAATGTTTACGAGTTACTGGTTATTGGAGATTCAGACCTCTTGATTCATCAGGTTCAAGGAGAATGGGCTATGAAGAACCCGAAGATTGTACCTTACGTACAATATGTGCAAAATCTATGTAAAAGGTTTCGCAAGATCGAGTTCAGACATACTCCCAGAATACAGAATGAATTAGCTGATGCTCTTGCCACCATCGCTTCAATGATTAAACATCCGGATACTGATTACATCGACCCGTTGGATATAGACTTGAAGGAACATCCAGTCCATTGTTCACACGTTGAATCAGAACCAGATGGTTTGCCTTGGTATTTCGACATAAAGAGGTACTTAGAGTCTGGGACATATCCAGAAGACGCTACATCTAATCAGAAGAAGTCGATACGTCGTATGGCTCTCAATTTCTTTCTGAATGGAGAAGTCCTCTACAGGAGGACTCCAGATTTGGGTCTTTTAAGATGCGTGGACGCTTCTGAAGCTGTGAGGCTTATTGAACATATACATGCTGGAGTTTGCGGTACGCACATGAACGGGATTACTTTGGCAAGAAAGGTTCTTCGAGCTGGTTATTTCTGGATGACTATGGAGAATGACTTTTGCAAATTCGTGCAAAAATGCCACAAATGTCAAGTGCACGGCGATTTGATACGGGTACCACCTCACGAACTTAATGCTATGAGTTCACCTTGGCCATTTGTAGCTTGGGGAATGGATGTCATCGGTCCTATAGAGCCAGCCGCTTCTAATGGACACAGATTCATTTTGGTTGCCATTGATTATTTCACCAAGTGGGTGGAAGCAGCCTCTTACAAATCGGTAACCAAGAAAGTGGTGGCCGACTTTGTCCGCAACAATCTGATATGCCGATTTGGAGTTCCAGAATCCATCATCACTGATAATGGTGCAAATCTCAACAGTCATCCGATGAAAGAGATATGCGAACAATTTAAGATTATTCACCGAAGGTCAACTGCTTATTGCCCTCAAATGAACGGAGCTGTAGAGGCCGCCAACAAGAATATCAAGAAAATTCTAAGGAAAATGATTGACAAACAGCGAGGTTGGCATGAAATGTTGCCATATGCTCTACTAGGTTATCGAACAACGGTCAGAACATCGACTGGGGCTACTCCATACTTGCTAGTATATGGAACAGAAGCAGTCGTACCTGTTGAAGTCGAGATACCGTCACTAAGGATCATCCAAGAAGCTGAGCTAAGTAATGCTGAGTGGGTTAGCAAACGGATTGATCAGTTAGCTTTGATTGATGAGAAGAGGATGGTCGTTGTTTGCCAAGGCCAATTGTATAGACAGAGAATGACTCGCGCTTTTCACAAAAGAGTAAGAGCCAGAAATTTTGAAGTTGGTCAGTTGGTTCTTAAGCGTATTTTTCCTCATCAAGACGAATACAAAGGAAAGTTCGCACCAAACTGGCAAGGTCCTTACATGGTTCGCAAAGTACTATCTGGAGGTGCTTTGGTCCTGTCCGAGATGGATGGCACCGTATGGCCCAAGCCTATCAATTCAGACGCTGTCAAGAGATACTATGTGTGAAGTTTCTCTTTACATTTTTCTTTCATTTACTTGTAATCGTTCTGTTTGCTTGTATTTGTTCAATTTGAATTATTATCCCTGTTTGCATCCCTACTCTGTCGAAATAGGGCGAAACGTCGCGGCAACTCGAAAATAATTAATTGATTCAATTTTAACAATATTTTAAAAATAAACAAGTTTTAAAAAGAGTCGCCACCTAATTTTAGGAAAACTAGAAAACCTATTAAATAATTTACGAAACCAATTCGATTCTAGGTAAAGGGTTCAAGTTATTCCGAAGGGAAGGGGTTAGGCAACCTTCGGAATCCACAATTGTGGTTCCCGACTGAATTCATTTTTTTTTCCAAATTGAGGATGAATATAAAATAGACACATATAATAAACAAACAATATACACAATAAAACAATAATTATCGGCCTAAAGTTTGCCTAACGTCAATATTCACAAAATGACGAATGAAATACAATTCGAACTTTTCGAGTAATTTTCAAGGTTCGAGTAATTTTCAAGGAGGAGCACCTCTGGGTACCTGTAAAGACACTTAGTAAAAGAGTTAGTAATAAATAAATATAAATAAAAATGAATAACTCAAATAATAACTTAAGAATAAAAATCCGTCTTATTGACATGGGAGGCCTTGGAAATCGACGGTAATTTCTTCATCGGCCATTGTAAAATTATATATAAACTTAAATTAGATTTTCGTCTTCTAAAACAAAAGGCCTCAGAGACCAACGAAGAGTTTTTTTTTTTCATTAGCTAAATTTAACAATAAAAATATTAACTTTAATTAAATTTCCGTCTTTCAAAATGGAAAGGCCTCCGAACCCGACGGATAGATTTTTCATCGGCCCTTCAACTCATTTCAACTCAAAATCTACGAGATCAATAAAATAATATAATGTGAAATTATTGTTCAAATAAAATTATCATGGTAAATAGCGGATCAATCTAAGCATAGCAAAATAATACTTATAGTAATAACCTCAAAAATGAAACACTAAGGCATACCCACTTCCTAAATATACTATACTAAATGGGAAAAAGTGGAAGCACTAACATCCGTTTACAATAAATTACATAATTTTTAAGAAAAATCAAGAAAACTTATTTTCCAAACAACTTAAAACAGAAAAATTGTTTGAAAATTATTTTAAGGGTTCGGGATTCCTATTAGTGTCTTAGGAAGGTGTTGAAGGCACCTAAGACACTCCGCTAACTTACGGTTTTCCGGCGATTAACTTATTTGACTATTTTATTAACTTTTGCAATCTTTTGTTATTGAACTTATTAGAAACTTACTTAGGCGAATTTTCAACTATTTAGAATACTTTATTATTTATCTTGCAATTTGCGAATCTATTTCAAAACTTAAAGTTCTTATCTAGATAAATTTACAAGTTTATCATCGTTTTGAGATTCTGTTTTAGTTGCAAGTTTTTGATAAAATAGATAGACGTTTCGAAGGGGGTTTGGAGTTTCCTAACCCTAACTAACGACATTCAAGTGAACAAGTAAACAAATAAATAAAAGAGAGAGAGAGAGAGAGAGAGAGAGAGATTTTGGGTCCAAACTCGGGTTCTATTCGCCTTGACCGAGTTTTGGACCCACCTGTTTTTGGGGTTTTGAACCCATTTTTTCACCTGTCCTAAGCTACACATACAAAATAAAAACGCAAGAAAAGGAAAATAAATCAACAAGGGCTTAGGCCCATTACAAAACTAAAATAAAAAAAATGCATAAAATAAGGAAGTCTTCTAATCCCCTTTGGACTTCTTCGATCTTCATGATATTAGGGCCCATTTGTTTGTCTTGACTCGATAAAGGAATTGGGCCTCCACGGCTCTTCCGAAATGCAAAGAGGAATAGTGGAGTCTTAAACGGACTCGAACAGATTCTCCCATGCAGCAGAACAAAAATGGATTAGCATACGAAGTGATAACATAACCAAGCAAATCGAGAGAAAGCTCAAGTAAAAAAAAATGAAACAAGCTCCCTAAATCTCCTAGACCAAACAGCAATGCGATAATACTACATGAGTATACTCCTACGAATCTCTCATGCCCAAGAAACAAACTTGTCAGCCATGTCAAGGCAGAATGGACTTCCAGCATACAGTAAGGTCAAACAAGAGTAACAAGAAGGACATGGTGTTCCACTTCTTCATAGAGGGTTAAACACAAACTCCAAGCAAAAAAAAAACCAACATGTTCTTTAACACAGTCATCGATATCTAGAGTAGCATCGGAAACGAGTTCAAGCATTTTGTATGGAAAAACCAGTCAATACATGATGAACATTTAATTCAAGTAAAGGCAACTAGCCGCGATTAAGCAGTAAAATACATGCTCCAACGACAAACTTAACGCATACTCACACAAATTTTGCATCACAGGCCACAAATCTAAACGAAACTAATGGACTACAACTGCTAAGAAACAATAGCACAATGATGAGGGAAGTGAAACAAGAGAAGACTATCTTTAAACACGCAAGAAAAATGAACCACCTACGCATATTCTGATGAACAGGTGATGGAGAGAGAATTAGGAAATCAGCAACAACGTACATTTGCGTTTAAATCTCAGGACTACTGGCAGCTCGCAAATCACCAAAACATCAGGAGAGGCCACTTCAACACGAAAGGAACAAAAGAAAGAAAATATACGAAGCAGGGTATTACATTCCTCACATCACCTTCTACCAGAATCTATCACTTTCTCAGCACAACAGGTAGAACAGCAGAACAGTAAGACGAAACACGAAAACACAATGGGTAAACGGAAAACAATGAGATTTCCTATCCTTTCTATTTTTTATTTTTTTATAGCAGTAGAGGAACAAACCCAACAAATAAAGAAGACCTACATGAATATCATCTCTCACGTAACGTCGGAACCAGACGCGACTTTACCAACAACAATTAGATACTTAACATGAGGAGGAATAAAGATGAAAACAAGGAGCAGCAGTCGAAACATAGCAAAACCAAACGAGAAACTACATGCATATCAGATTCTGGAGAGGCCAAATGCCTAAATACATTCGCAACAAGACATATTCGAGATGGAAGAGAGATTACCTTTTAGTGTGCAGCGACAGGGACGGAAACGAGCAGCAGCAGCGGCGACCACACGCGAACGGCTAGACGTTTCGGATAGGCGCTCTTATGGACTGATGTCGCTGGAACGGGAAGGCGATATCGCGACTGACACTGAGGCGAGAAGCTCTGGTTTTGGATGCTTTCACCTGACAATTCTGAAAGGCAAGCGAAGAAGGAAGAGAACTTTCGAATTCGAGACTCTTCTACGTTTTTCTACAGTAAACAAGAAAGGAAAACGAAGTATTCTCAAAAATACGCAACAAACGAAATAGCTAAACTTCCTTTTCTAAACCCAGAATCAGACAGAACAACCAATTTCTTTTTTTTCGACAAAAGTTCCAACTCTCTGAAAATTTCTCAACCAAAAAACGTCCAACCCGTTTTGAAGGGAGGTGGGGGTTTATATAGAATCAAACAAACAACGGTTTCGAAATTTTGGGCGGGATCGACGATGGGACCATTGATTTCAAAATTTGAAATCCTTTCCGTTAATGGAGCAACACCTTTTCTGGGCCTGTTTTTGCTGCGTTTTTTTTCTGGATTTTGCTTGGCGTTTTGCAGGAAATGGCGTGGGTGTTCTGTTTCTGGGTAGTGTACTGTCGAGAGGGGAAGCTCGCGTGGGGAGACGCGGGGCGTGAAGGGGGGAGATTGTCGTTTTGGGGTTTGCTGGCGTTTCTGCGTTTTTCTGAGTTTGTTTGTTCTTTTCTGGGAATGGCGTAAAGGGGGGAGAAGAGGAAAGAGGGGAGGGGGCCGGGTCGGAGCGGGTCAAAGGAAGAGGGGTTGGGTCGGATTTAATTTAGTGGGTTGGGTTGGGTTTTAAACATTTAAAATGGGAAATGGATTGGGTTTTTAAAATTAAAGGGGGTCGTTGGGTCGGAAGGGGCATTTGGGCCTGGGAATTAATGTTGGGGCTGAAAAAGGGTAAATGGGCTTGAATATTGGGTCATGGGAAATAATTTGGGTTGAGAGGAGTGGGCCTGGTAGGTAAAGGATGTGGGCTGAAATGGTTTTTTAAAGGATGGTCAAATTAGTTGAACAAAAATAACGAAATAAAAATAAAGTAAAGGCTATACCTTCAAATGAAAAACGAATTTGTATAATTTAATTAACGAGCTCCGCTATTTAGTGATAAAATTATTTAAGTTAAGAAATAGTGATTCGAAATACAAAAGTAAACTAGTTTAAAATATATTATTGAAAATTATGTTAAAACGTATTCGAAGTAACATAAAGTTCTTGTATTATGTTATTATATTCGTAAATTTTATAAAACTAATTAATTTAAAATATTTGGAAAATTTAGGAAGCTCGATAATTAATTTATATCAAACGCGGGTCAAAATTGGGTGTCAACAAACACTATTCGATCAATTGCTTGTAATTTTCTTTTACTCTTTCAATATAATGAAAATTCGCATTTCAATGTTTTAATATTTGATTTTAGTATTTCTCAGATGAAATATCTTTCTCTATTAAATAAACATGAATATATAGTGAGCAATAAATGTATTTTTGTTTTAATATTTGTTTCACTCTCCTTGATTGATGTTGTTGGTTTAGTAAAAAGGCAACATTCTTCATATAATTTTGTTCTATGTTTTGGCGAGTCATTGCAATGAAGTTCATCCTTCAACATCTAAGTTCATAGCCACCATTAATCAGCAAAGTAAAAAAGAAAACTAATATCATTATTCAATGAGTTGAATAATTTGCAGGAGACCAAATCTAGGGGCGGACCCACGTGGTGTCCGCCGGGTGCTCGAGCACCCATTAACTTCGTTACTGAATTTGTATATATCTATGTAGAAATTGATAGATATTTGTATAAAATTAACATAGAGCATCTAATGAATAGATGGTTTAGTTGGCCTAATGGCTCTTGGGTAGGTACTTAAAACTATTTTAGTGTTATTGTACCAAGGTTGGATTTTATTGTTAATACGTATTTTTATTTTTCACTTCAAAGCACCCACAACCTTAAAATTCTTGATCCGGCACTGACCAAATCGGCACCCCATACGTATCATCTTTTCAATTTTCATATATAACTTGTAGGATCATTTTTGGCTCCATATATAAGTCCCAATAATTTAATGAAAATGAAAAGAACATTAAGAGGAAATTGAAGCAATAAATGAAAATTATGACAGAAAAACATTTGCCCTAATTTTGATTCCTTAGATATTCAAACTTCATGAACCCTTATATAGTAAAGTAAATTTATATTACCAAAGAGATTTACAAAATTAAATCTTTCTTATTTAACTATTACTTTTAACCATAGAAACCCGTTGTATATAGACTCAATTGCTTGTATAATATTCTTTGGCAATACAAATATTTGTATAGTATAGCAAACAAAACATTTTTAAAATGATAAAAATGCCCTTGATAAATTAGAAAATAATAATAAACAAACATGTCGATACCTACATTTCTAATGTAGTAGAATAATACAAAATACGACGTAGCTTATATAAATTAAATAAACTCTCATCCGTTTAAGCTAACCGTCAATATCAATTAAAAAAAGAAAGAAAATCTGCTGTGCTTTATATTTTTTTTATACACTCCCAATTTTTGTTCTTATTTCTTTTTTAAAAATATTCTTTATCAACTTTTGAGAACTGTTTGACCATCATAATCCTTTTTTTTTATTTATTAATACAACAAATTAACCTGGAATTGATTCCATATTTTGTTAAATATTTTAGATTTGTTTTCCAACTATATCTTCATTATCAAATAAAAGGCTCTCTTTTCATCGTCATAAAAACAATAAAATATAATTTTATCTTCAATTTCAATTCCATAAATTTCAAAATACCCTTAAAGTATTGAAAATGGTACAAAATTACCCTTCACCCACCTATTGTCTCCAAAATGCCCTTTTCATCCACCTATTGGCTCCAAAATACCCTTGTCATCCACCTTTGGGTTCAAAATTAATCACTTTTTTAATTGTTTTAAAATTAAACTTATTAAATATTTTTTAAAACGCTTGGCTTTCAACTATTGGTTATAATTTTAATTTATTAATATAATTGATAAATCAACCCACTATCCACTCATTACTAACTAAACCTCACTCAATTAATAATCCAATTTTAATATCAAAATCGTCATAAACACTACTAAAACACGATGAAATTAGTAATGGGTGGGTGATTTATTGATTTATAAATTATACTAATAAGTTAAATTATAATAAATAGTTGAGCATCACGTATTTTAAAAAATATTTAAATAGTTTAAATATAAACCAGTTAAATAAGTGGTCAATTTTGAACAAAAAGGTGGACGACAAAAAATATTTTGGATCCAATAGGTGGGTGGGAAGGGTATTTTGGAGCCAATAGGTGGATGGAGGGTAATTTTATACCATTTTAAATATTTTGAAGGTATTTTAGACCTTTTTCCGAATAAAAAATATCTAAAATCTACGGCCAAACACCTACTTAATAATTAATATCCTTATATTAGTTTATTACCAAAAAGGTATGTATTTTTACTTTAAACAAGGTTCTAAATCTAGGAAAAATCACTATCATACCAAACCTAATAAGAAACCCAAATTGAAACAAAGAAGGAGAAAAAGAATGGAGACTCTTATGTTGATCAAAAAAGTAAATAAATTGATACATTCAAATTTCTTTATAATAATATATTAAATATCTCTATAATAATATTGTATATATAATATTTTCTTAGACGGTTATTACATAATATTATTATAAATATAATATTTGATATAAAAATTGATTTTATAAATTATAAAGAGCTCTAATCGTATAAGAAAACTCCAACTAATTAGAAAACGGACAGCGGCACAAATAGCCAAAAAAAAAAAAAAAAGGGTGTATTAAGATAAGGAAACGAAAACCTAGCATTTAAAAATTAGGTGCAGGTGGAAATTGTTAATTTGTTTATTTCTTTGTTCTTTTTTTTTAATAGAAAAAAGATAAAACTATAAAGAAGGAAAAAAATAATAAAAAGTTCAATATTTTTGTGTTTAAAATATAGTGTTGACTTTGTCTCCAAGCGTGCAGGAAAAATGTAAATTAATAATCATCTATAAATTCAAATTTAAGTAGTTTAATACTTTAATCAAATCTAACATTCACGCTTGGTGTTGTTTTTTAAGATATGTTGTTTGGTTACGTAAAACAACTTCTTTTCTAACAATTTTTTTTTTACTTAATTAAAAGCTTATTATAAAACGTTTTGCAACTAACAAAACCTTAGTTAAGGGTACCTATAAACTATGCTTTTCATATTATTTATTTGAGAATAAAGTTAGTGGATGTCATGCCAAGTGAAGACGGTAGCTTCCTCCAAAATTAAGAGAGTGTTTTAAAAAATAAATAATGTATATTATCTCTGTTTTAATTTATTTATCTTATTATTATTAAGAATATTTTAAACTATATTTTTTCTGAATAATTTAAATTATCAACTTATATGGTAGTATTCTTTAAATAATCTCTATATATGTAAATTTTATTTTAAGAAAATTGAAGATTTTATATCTGAATTAATACTAAATATATTAATTAGTATAATACTTAAACTTCGAATTAGACACAAAAATTGAAATAAAGGAAATATAAAGATTAAAGTGTAGCATCTTTTCTCCTTTTAGCTATTTTATAAGTGATTAATTAGTGTATGAGTATGAGGTTGTTTTTAACTCTAATTAAAATGAAATTGGGGAATCGTGCTATTTAATTTTCACTTTACTGATAATAGTTCAATTCTTATCTTGTAATTCTCTTTTCGTTTTTCTTTCTCTCGCGCTATATAACAGATCACAAATCCAATTTTTTCAAAGATAAGGATACTAAATATTTGAAAAGGACAATATAGTCATCTTGAATGAGATAAACTTGATTGCGTATTATATTTTATACAATATACAATATAGATAAAGTATAGATACAATATTTTATAATGTTTAATACGAAATCAAGCATGCTTGCTAGCTATCTAGCTAGTTCTTGTCAATTAAAACATCTCTATCTCCATCTCTCTCTCCAAAATCCCTTTATTAATTTTCCCTTCTTTAATTTCTTCTTAAAACTTTGGTTTATTCAATTTCAATGCTATGGAGAATGATTTTCCTAATTCTTCCAACTCCCAAAAATACCAAATAACATGGGGTCCTGATGGAGGCAAAATAAGCCAAGTTAAGTGCTATAGATGTAGCTTTTGTAAAAGAGGTTTCTCTAATGCACAAGCTCTAGGTGGACACATGAATATCCATAGAAAAGATAGAGCCAAGCTTAGAGAAATCTCGATCGAGACTTCAGATCATATCAAGAAGTCTGTCAGTCCTTCTTCTCCCAATCATATTCAGGCACTATCCAGTACCGATAAATTAATATTGCAACACGATATATCTAGCGATGACATGAGTAACAACCCCTCGAAAAGGCCATGTGTTACACTTGAAGAACAACATCATAATCATCATATTTCGAAAGAAAAAGATGAAAATCATGAATTGATTATTGGAGGTGATGTTTTACAATTACCTTTGTTTGTGGACTCTCCATCAAAAGAAGAAATTAATAAGGGCATGCAATTGAGTGGTGATGATTCAAAATTGGACCTTGAGCTTCGATTAGGACCAGAACCATAGTAATTTTTAATAAATTGATCAAAATATACCTACTCAGTATCCAACCAATTAGAGGTACTATTTATTTTTCTTATATGATATCTTTTTTTCATTTTTTTTTAAAAATGTAATAATTCTTCCAGCAACAAGCTACATCAACAAATTGAAGAGATCTTTATACAAATAGCCGATCGAATTTACTGTGTACGTTTTTTATTCGATACACATAATTTATTATTAATTATACACATATTATACATAATTATACACATATTATGTCTGTCCGTTATTTATAATTTAAGTGATTGAGTGGATGACTATTTTAATTAATTCTTCTTCCATCTTTTATCATTTATATTAACACAATTTCTTCTCTGTTTTCTTCTCATTGTGAATATCTATGCCAAATACACATGTTTGTAATTAGCTAGGTACATTAATCATTAGGAGAAAAAAAAACATTGTATCCTTCTATTTAAGTTTCCTCTAATTAAGTTTAGGTTTAACAACTACAGTATCCTTTTTTTAAAAATGGTACCATGCTTCATGTATTATCTTTTTTAATTTTTAGAAAGAAACATTATATTCCAAAATCATCATTCATTACTTTTTATATGATTTCTTTATTACTGTATTTTCTTTTCTTATCGATTTTGATATGCTATGCTTTGCTTTGTTTGAGCGAGGATTTACCAGAAGTAGTTTCTCTATTTTCATAAGATAAGGATACGACTCCATAGCACTACCACATTTATAAGATTACGTTTTTGTTTGTTGTTGTTGTGGTGTCCAAAAATCATCTTTGTGAAAGAAGTATGATTTTTTGTAAAAAAAAAAAGGGGTCTAGAACTTACTTAAAAGGATAAAGGAGAGTCGTAATGTATTTGCATCTCCAAACTCTTTCCTTAATTAGGTAATCATTGGTCACAAAAACTCATTGAAAGACCAATTTTTTTTTTGTTTTTCACTCGGCGGGTGTGATATTATATTGGAGTCAGACTATATCAGACTGGCTCATTCAAAAGGAAACACTTCGTCCTACCAATGAATTTTTCATAGTTAGGGCTCACATCCGAGAATTCTTGTTAAAGGAGGAGCAACTCCATCTACTGCAACACGTCCTTTCATGGTATTGAAGGACCAATTTCAATCTATGACTCTTGGAAATTTTCTCATCTAATCAATGTAGCAAGTTAAAAGGTTGGTAAAATTAAACTCTATGTCAATTTTTTTAATTAAGTTTTAATTTACAACTACATAATTATTCTATGAATATTCAAGGAATTTCATACACAATATATATGAAGGAATAATAAAATTGTTGTTATGTACATGTACCGTGAGGATTTCTTGTTGGTGCTTTGTCATCTATTATTTCTAGTATTTAGAATTTCCTAAAATGAAGTAATACATATTCCAATTCTTTATTGTTGTCCTCTCCAAAATAAGAGGTAAATTACAATTTACATCTTACCCTTTCACTTGCTATTGGAGTAGTACCATTTCCATTGAATTTGTCTCCCTTTTTTTACCCTTTGGTATTTGGTATCTGCATTGAAGTAACTGTTAAATTTAGATTGCGCACTACATGATCTATTAGGGGGTGACGTTTGCAACAAAATGTTCTCTATACCCTAGACTTCTGATTAATTAAGGGTGGAGTAATCCCATCATTTCACCACCATTTTGTATATATGATATAAAATTAACTTATAAAAATGTAAGATTTGTTGTAGTTAATTTGAATACTAGGGTCTTGTTACTTTTCAAGTTGAAATGGATCCTTAGCTTACCTTTGAAGTTGTTGAAAGAATATGTATATGACTACATTCTGTTTTCATTTTGGCATCAAGGGTGATTAAACATATAGTCTCTCTCATTGATCAACTCACATCTTTTTTTCCTCCATCGAATCTTACTCCTTTCATCAACGTCGGTAATACACCATCCACCCAACCTAAATATCTATTCTTTTTCATTTTAAAATCATCAAAACCTTCAATTCATTGCATTTATCTTTTTATTCCATTTGTAATTATTTATCGCAATTATAATAGATAATAACAATTTTTTATTAATTCATATTTACTTCGCCGGAATAAATGAAGTTTTGTCGGAATATTAGATATGCAAATCTACATTAAAAAAAATAAAAAAGGAAAAAACAGAAGAAGAATTGGAGACGGTAAAAGAAACAAATAGGTGAAGAGGATGGGGTGTGCTGTGTATGTGAAAAAAAATTATGAAAATGGAAGATGAAAATGGCAGAGGAAGTGGAGAAGAAGACTTCATTTTCAAAAGAAATTATTTTTTTCCTTTTTTATTAATTTTTGCATATAAGTTAATAAAAAAAGAAAGAAAAAAATTATTTTCAATAGTTTTACGCGCCCAAAGAGAGTGTGGTATACGTTTTTTGACATGTCAGCATTTTGTATTTAATAGGAATGACTTTTGAACAAATAAAGTATTCAATAGGAACAAAGATAAGTTGAGGTGTTCAAATGAAATATACGGACAACTTCAAGGGGCATAAAAAGATTTACAACATAATGAAGAAAATAGATAAAGAAAATATTTTTAAAAAAATATAACATACAAATAAAAACGAACTAAATAAGTAATTAGCATAAAAAGATGACAACATAATGAAATAGAACATAAACCATATATTTCATTCTCTCTAAATTTTTTCCCCTTAATATAAAGCTAGGAAATATAAAATACAAGTAATATAATTGTCTCAAACTACTACTTATTTTCATGTCTAAATAATATATAATTTACCAAGATTCTTTTCTCCAATACTCAGGGGGTGGATAACGATGTGCACCAAAATAAAAACCATCTTCTTGAACCTTCCAATAACATTCCATTAAATCAGGATTTACCCTTCCACAATCTTTTTCAGCTATATGATTATTAAATACATCAATTGATTTATCTTTTTGTTCCCACCAAAAATGACAAAAGTAAAGCGTACTTCCAATAATAATTATTCTATGAATATTCAAGGAATTTCATACACAATATATATGAAGGAATAATAAAATTGTTGTTATGTACATGTACCGTGAGGATTTCTTGTTGGTGCTTTGTCATCTATTATTTCTAGTATTTAGAATTTCCTAAAATGAAGTAATACATATTCCAATTCTTTATTGTTGTCCTCTCCAAAATAAGAGGTAAATTACAATTTACATCTTACCCTTTCACTTGCTATTGGAGTAGTACCATTTCCATTGAATTTGTCTCCCTTTTTTTACCCTTTGGTATTTAGTATCTGCATTGAAGTAACTGTTAAATTTAGATTGCGCACTACATGGTCTATTAGGAGATATCTGCATTGAAGTAATTGTTAAATTTAGATTGCGCACTACATGATCTATTAGGGGGTGACGTTTGCAATAAAATTTTCTCTATACCCTAGACTTCTGATTAATTAAGGGTGGAGTAATCCCACCATTTCACCACCATTTTATATATATGATACATATATATAAATTTGACTTATAAAAATGTAAGATTTGTTGTAGTTAATTTGAATACTAGGGTCTTGTTACTTTTCAAGTTGAAATGGATCCTTAGCTTACCTTTGAAGTTGTTGAAAGAATATGTATATGACTACATTCTGTTTTCATTTGGCATCAAGGGTGATTAAACATATAGTGTCTCTCACCTTCTTCTTCTTTTTTTAAAGGGAAGTGTACATAAAGTTATTTTCTTATTTGTCATACTCTTCTTTTTACTTCGTATTTCTAACTTCTTGCTTTGTTATTAAAAGATATTTTCATACATTTGTATACTATAGTAAATAATAGATTTATAGCAATAATATAATTCTGATACGGTCATAGTCTCTACTTTTTACATCCCTCTCGCTATATTATCTTTATCAGCATTAATGATTAAATACATATATTTATAATCAATACTCTATATAAATGTCACTAGAGACTTTAGAAATTTTGAATGCAATAACATTAAATCATTACCACTAAAAAAATTCTATTGCCACAATATATGAGATTCAGCTTTAATATTTTTTTTTTATTCTTTAAAATTTTGTAGCAAATTAAAATTAGACGGAAAAATTAAAATGAAAAGAAAGTCTTGTCCACTAGAAATGACAAAAGAAAAGTGTTGTCCCAACGAATGACTTCCTAAAAGTAAATAAAACTCATCATTTGTATTTGTATTAAGGGTTCTATTTCCGTAGATCATTGTCATGGGATTGACAATGAAAGGTCAAAGGTTTTAGAGTTATTTGAAAGGGCATTGATTATGTAGATGTCAACTCTAGGGTTGAACCATGAACTATTAACAAGAATGATTAAGAATGCATTGTCATTAAGAATGCATTTTCATTAAGAATGCAATAGAATATTCGGTTAATTAATCATTTTAACTTATTTCCTTTTACGAAAAATTAGAAATAATCATGTCAGTCAACTTAGAGCCTGTTTGGCTCAGCTTAAAAGTTGGTTTTTGACTTATTTAGCTGTTTGACAATATTCAAAATAACTTATTTTAAGTTAAAAAAAAACTTATTTAAAGCCAAAAGTTAAAAGCTGGGGTAGAGGCGCTTCTTTTTTTAGATTATAAGCTGTTTTAAGTTGACCACATTTTTACCTTTTTGCCCTTAATATTTTTATACAATCTCCAAATTACCCACATAACCCTAACATCTCTTTCTTTCATTTCCCTTTTCACGTGTGGATGATAGACAATTATTATTACTAATGAATGAAAATAAAATAAATCTTAAATCTTTCAAGTGATATATTCAAATTATATATTATTAAAATGTAAAATAAGTTGCACATATAACTTAAATAAAAATTTATATTTCTCTTATAAATAATTTGTGATAATAAAGAAATATGTGAAAGATAGACAATTATTATTACCTATGGATGAAACTAAAATAAAATTTTAAATCGTTCTTTGATCTATTCAAATTATATATCTTTAAAATCTATAGCAAGTTTATATTCCTCTTATAAATAACTTGTGATGAGAAAGAAATATATGAATGATAGCAAAATATAATTATTTATGGCTATAAAATATAAATTAATTAACTTTTATTATGTTAACAACTTTTAAGGGTATTTCAGGCATTTTGATTTAAAAAGCTGTTTATCAGCACTAATTTGCCAAACACATCAACAAGTTTTTTTTTTAACTTCAGCACTTTTATCTAAACGCATAACTGCTTATTTTAAAAATAAATTTCAGCACTTCAAAAAATATTTTTTAAAGCTATTTTTATTAAGCCATCCAAACTGGCCCTTAGGATGATCACTTAAAAAGTCACCAAATACTTAATTTAAATATTTGAGAGTTGACACTCTATCTCTATAGTATATAATATAATAACAATGTCTGATTTAGAAAAATGATAATTCTAATTCCCAATGCCATATATTCTAGGAGGAACATACTAGAATATCCTTTATATTACGTCCTTCTCTTTTTTAGTTAGTAATTTTCATTTCAAATAAATCCCACTTTATACTTATAATATTTTGATTTTGAAATATAATATCCCCTTCACATTTGGACTTGAATAATAAACTTCCTTAATTAATCTTAAATTATTTTCTAAAAATGAATTAGACTCAAAATCTGGCTCTTTATAGTTGCAACTTGCAAGTATGCTCAAGAAGATCCTTTTTGACATCGCCCACAACAAAATATTAGCAAAATGTTAGTTTCTTTGTCACAATTTACGTGATATACTTTAAAAGTCAAATAATTTAAGTTTGATATGAATTTAAATATGGAATTTTCATGTTTTTTCATATAAAATCTATTTATATAGAAACTATGTGAAAAAATATCATAAATTATAATAATTGAATATTTAAAATATTAAAAAATAAATTTAAAAATTTTAAATTTCAAAGTTTGAATGATGTTACACAATTAAATTAAAACAGAGAAAATACCATAATTCATTGCTCTAGAAAGCTAATCAAGTAGCTAATTTTCTTTCTATATTCATACCATCTTGAGGCTAACCATGATGAAATAATAGTAATTAATATTAAAGATAAAATAAAAAAGGCTTAAGTCATATGCGGCCCCTTGAAGTTGTCCATATATTTCACTTAGACACTTTATGTTAGACTTGTACCTATTGAATGCTTGGACCTTAAGAAATATATACCTATTTAACACAAAATGACAATCAGTTAAAACATTAAGATGCGTGTATTTCAAACGCTGGCACACAATAAACATACCAATAAAATGATGACACGTGGCATTAAAATCCAATTTTATAAAAATAATATTTAAATAATCCAAAAAATGTTTTTTTAAAGAAAATAATTTTTTTCTTTTGAATTACCCCCCTACCCTGCGTCTTCTTCTTCAAAAATCATAGCCGCTCTTCCATCGATCAACACTGATGCCGGCCCCGACAAGCCAGTAAACCATCATCCGACCTCTTCCTTCTCCTCCATTGATCAACTCACATCTTTTTTTCCTCCATCGAATCTTACTCCTTTCATCAACGTCGGTAATACACCATCCACCCAACCTAAATATCTATTCTTTTTCATTTTAAAATCATCAAAACCTTCAATTCATTGCATTTATCTTTTTATTCCATTTGTAATTATTTATCGCAATTATAATAGATAATAACAATTTTTTATTAATTCATATTTACTTCGCCGGAATAAATGAAGTTTTGTCGGAATATTAGATATGCAAATCTACATTAAAAAAAATAAAAAAGGAAAAAACAGAAGAAGAATTGGAGACGGTAAAAGAAACAAATAGGTGAAGAGGATGGGGTGTGCTGTGTATGTGAAAAAAAATTATGAAAATGGAAGATGAAAATGGCAGAGGAAGTGGAGAAGAAGACTTCATTTTCAAAAGAAATTATTTTTTTCCTTTTTTATTAATTTTTGCATATAAGTTAATAAAAAAAGAAAGAAAAAAATTATTTTCAATAGTTTTACGCGCCCAAAGAGAGTGTGGTATACGTTTTTTGACATGTCAGCATTTTGTATTTAATAGGAATGACTTTTGAACAAATAAAGTATTCAATAGGAACAAAGATAAGTTGAGGTGTTCAAATGAAATATACGGACAACTTCAAGGGGCATAAAAAGATTTACAACATAATGAAGAAAATAGATAAAGAAAATATTTTTAAAAAAATATAACATACAAATAAAAACGAACTAAATAAGTAATTAGCATAAAAAGATGACAACATAATGAAATAGAACATAAACCATATATTTCATTCTCTCTAAATTTTTTCCCCTTAATATAAAGCTAGGAAATATAAAATACAAGTAATATAATTGTCTCAAACTACTACTTATTTTCATGTCTAAATAATATATAATTTACCAAGATTCTTTTCTCCAATACTCAGGGGGTGGATAACGATGTGCACCAAAATAAAAACCATCTTCTTGAACCTTCCAATAACATTCCATTAAATCAGGATTTACCCTTCCACAATCTTTTTCAGCTATATGATTATTAAATACATCAATTGATTTATCTTTTTGTTCCCACCAAAAATGACAAAAGTAAAGCGTACTTCCAATAATAATTATTCTATGAATATTCAAGGAATTTCATACACAATATATATGAAGGAATAATAAAATTGTTGTTATGTACATGTACCGTGAGGATTTCTTGTTGGTGCTTTGTCATCTATTATTTCTAGTATTTAGAATTTCCTAAAATGAAGTAATACATATTCCAATTCTTTATTGTTGTCCTCTCCAAAATAAGAGGTAAATTACAATTTACATCTTACCCTTTCACTTGCTATTGGAGTAGTACCATTTCCATTGAATTTGTCTCCTTTTTTTACCCTTTGGTATTTAGTATCTGCATTGAAGTAACTGTTAAATTTAGATTGCGCACTACATGGTCTATTAGGAGATATCTGCATTGAAGTAATTGTTAAATTTAGATTGCGCACTACATGATCTATTAGGGGGTGACGTTTGCAATAAAATTTTCTCTATACCCTAGACTTCTGATTAATTAAGGGTGGAGTAATCCCACCATTTCACCACCATTTTATATATATGATACATATATATAAATTTGACTTATAAAAATGTAAGATTTGTTGTAGTTAATTTGAATACTAGGGTCTTGTTACTTTTCAAGTTGAAATGGATCCTTAGCTTACCTTTGAAGTTGTTGAAAGAATATGTATATGACTACATTCTGTTTTCATTTGGCATCAAGGGTGATTAAACATATAGTGTATCTCACCTTCTTCTTCTTTTTTTAAAGGAAAGTGTACATAAAGTTATTTTCTTATTTGTCATACTCTTCTTTTTACTTCGTATTTCTAACTTCTTGCTTTGTTATTAAAAGATATTTTCATACATTTGTATACTATAGTAAATAATAGATTTATAGCAATAATATAATTCTGATACAGTCATAGTCTCTACTTTTTACATCCCTCTCGCTATATTATCTTTATCAGCATTAATGATTAAATACATATATTTATAATCAATACTCTATATAAATGTCACTAGAGACTTTAGAAATTTTGAATGCAATAACATTAAATCATTACCACTAAAAAAATTCTATTGCCACAATATATGAGATTCAGCTTTAATATTTTTTTTTTATTCTTTAAAATTTTGTAGCAAATTAAAATTAGACGGAAAAATTAAAATGAAAAGAAAGTCTTGTCCACTAGAAATGACAAAAGAAAAGTGTTGTCCCAACGAATGACTTCCTAAAAGTAAATAAAACTCATCATTTGTATTTGTATTAAGGGTTCTATTTCCGTAGATCATTGTCATGGGATTGACAATGAAAGGTCAAAGGTTTTAGAGTTATTTGAAAGGGCATTGATTATGTAGATGTCAACTCTAGGGTTGAACCATGAACTATTAACAAGAATGATTAAGAATGCATTGTCATTAAGAATGCATTTTCATTAAGAATGCAATAGAATATTCGGTTAATTAATCATTTTAACTTATTTCCTTTTACGAAAAATTAGAAATAATCATGTCAGTCAACTTAGAGCCTGTTTGGCTCAGCTTAAAAGTTGGTTTTTGACTTATTTAGCTGTTTGACAATATTCAAAATAACTTATTTTAAGTTAAAAAAAAACTTATTTAAAGCCAAAAGTTAAAAGCTGGGGTAGAGGCGCTTCTTTTTTTAGATTATAAGCTGTTTTAAGTTGACCACATTTTTACCTTTTTGCCCTTAATATTTTTATACAATCTCCAAATTACCCACATAACCCTAACATCTCTTTCTTTCATTTCCCTTTTCACGTGTGGATGATAGACAATTATTATTACTAATGAATGAAAATAAAATAAATCTTAAATCTTTCAAGTGATATATTCAAATTATATATTATTAAAATGTAAAATAAGTTGCACATATAACTTAAATAAAAATTTATATTTCTCTTATAAATAATTTGTGATAATAAAGAAATATGTGAAAGATAGACAATTATTATTACCTATGGATGAAACTAAAATAAAATTTTAAATCGTTCTTTGATCTATTCAAATTATATATCTTTAAAATCTATAGCAAGTTTATATTCCTCTTATAAATAACTTGTGATGAGAAAGAAATATATGAATGATAGCAAAATATAATTATTTATGGCTATAAAATATAAATTAATTAACTTTTATTATGTTAACAACTTTTAAGGGTATTTCAGGCATTTTGATTTAAAAAGCTGTTTATCAGCACTAATTTGCCAAACACATCAACAAGTTTTTTTTTTAACTTCAGCACTTTTATCTAAACGCATAACTGCTTATTTTAAAAATAAATTTCAGCACTTCAAAAAATATTTTTTAAAGCTATTTTTATTAAGCCATCCAAACTGGCCCTTAGGATGATCACTTAAAAAGTCACCAAATACTTAATTTAAATATTTGAGAGTTGACACTCTATCTCTATAGTATATAATATAATAACAATGTCTGATTTAGAAAAATGATAATTCTAATTCCCAATGCCATATATTCTAGGAGGAACATACTAGAATATCCTTTATATTACGTCCTTCTCTTTTTTAGTTAGTAATTTTCATTTCAAATAAATCCCACTTTATACTTATAATATTTTGATTTTGAAATATAATATCCCCTTCACATTTGGACTTGAATAATAAACTTCCTTAATTAATCTTAAATTATTTTCTAAAAATGAATTAGACTCAAAATCTGGCTCTTTATAGTTGCAACTTGCAAGTATGCTCAAGAAGATCCTTTTTGACATCGCCCACAACAAAATATTAGCAAAATGTTAGTTTCTTTGTCACAATTTACGTGATATACTTTAAAAGTCAAATAATTTAAGTTTGATATGAATTTAAATATGGAATTTTCATGTTTTTTCATATAAAATCTATTTATATAGAAACTATGTGAAAAAATATCATAAATTATAATAATTGAATATTTAAAATATTAAAAAATAAATTTAAAAATTTTAAATTTCAAAGTTTGAATGATGTTACACAATTAAATTAAAACAGAGAAAATACCATAATTCATTGCTCTAGAAAGCTAATCAAGTAGCTAATTTTCTTTCTATATTCATACCATCTTGAGGCTAACCATGATGAAATAATAGTAATTAATATTAAAGATAAAATAAAAAAGGCTTAAGTCATATGCGGCCCCTTGAAGTTGTCCATATATTTCACTTAGACACTTTATGTTAGACTTGTACCTATTGAATGCTTGGACCTTAAGAAATATATACCTATTTAACACAAAATGACAATCAGTTAAAACATTAAGATGCGTGTATTTCAAACGCTGGCACACAATAAACATACCAATAAAATGATGACACGTGGCATTAAAATCCAATTTTATAAAAATAATATTTAAATAATCCAAAAAATGTTTTTTTAAAGAAAATAATTTTTTTCTTTTGAATTACCCCCCTACCCTGCGTCTTCTTCTTCAAAAATCATAGCCGCTCTTCCATCGATCAACACTGATGCCGGCCCCGACAAGCCAGTAAACCATCATCCGACCTCTTCCTTCTCCTCCATTGATCAACTCACATCTTTTTTTCCTCCATCGAATCTTACTCCTTTCATCAACGTCGGTAATACACCATCCACCCAACCTAAATATCTATTCTTTTTCATTTTAAAATCATCAAAACCTTCAATTCATTGCATTTATCTTTTTATTCCATTTGTAATTATTTATCGCAATTATAATAGATAATAACAATTTTTTATTAATTCATATTTACTTCGCCGGAATAAATGAAGTTTTGTCGGAATATTAGATATGCAAATCTACATTAAAAAAAATAAAAAAGGAAAAAACAGAAGAAGAATTGGAGACGGTAAAAGAAACAAATAGGTGAAGAGGATGGGGTGTGCTGTGTATGTGAAAAAAAATTATGAAAATGGAAGATGAAAATGGCAGAGGAAGTGGAGAAGAAGACTTCATTTTCAAAAGAAATTATTTTTTTCCTTTTTTATTAATTTTTGCATATAAGTTAATAAAAAAAGAAAGAAAAAAATTATTTTCAATAGTTTTACGCGCCCAAAGAGAGTGTGGTATACGTTTTTTGACATGTCAGCATTTTGTATTTAATAGGAATGACTTTTGAACAAATAAAGTATTCAATAGGAACAAAGATAAGTTGAGGTGTTCAAATGAAATATACGGACAACTTCAAGGGGCATAAAAAGATTTACAACATAATGAAGAAAATAGATAAAGAAAATATTTTTAAAAAAATATAACATACAAATAAAAACGAACTAAATAAGTAATTAGCATAAAAAGATGACAACATAATGAAATAGAACATAAACCATATATTTCATTCTCTCTAAATTTTTTCCCCTTAATATAAAGCTAGGAAATATAAAATACAAGTAATATAATTGTCTCAAACTACTACTTATTTTCATGTCTAAATAATATATAATTTACCAAGATTCTTTTCTCCAATACTCAGGGGGTGGATAACGATGTGCACCAAAATAAAAACCATCTTCTTGAACCTTCCAATAACATTCCATTAAATCAGGATTTACCCTTCCACAATCTTTTTCAGCTATATGATTATTAAATACATCAATTGATTTATCTTTTTGTTCCCACCAAAAATGACAAAAGTAAAGCGTACTTCCAATAATAATTATTCTATGAATATTCAAGGAATTTCATACACAATATATATGAAGGAATAATAAAATTGTTGTTATGTACATGTACCGTGAGGATTTCTTGTTGGTGCTTTGTCATCTATTATTTCTAGTATTTAGAATTTCCTAAAATGAAGTAATACATATTCCAATTCTTTATTGTTGTCCTCTCCAAAATAAGAGGTAAATTACAATTTACATCTTACCCTTTCACTTGCTATTGGAGTAGTACCATTTCCATTGAATTTGTCTCCCTTTTTTTACCCTTTGGTATTTAGTATCTGCATTGAAGTAACTGTTAAATTTAGATTGCGCACTACATGGTCTATTAGGAGATATCTGCATTGAAGTAATTGTTAAATTTAGATTGCGCACTACATGATCTATTAGGGGGTGACGTTTGCAATAAAATTTTCTCTATACCCTAGACTTCTGATTAATTAAGGGTGGAGTAATCCCACCATTTCACCACCATTTTATATATATGATACATATATATAAATTTGACTTATAAAAATGTAAGATTTGTTGTAGTTAATTTGAATACTAGGGTCTTGTTACTTTTCAAGTTGAAATGGATCCTTAGCTTACCTTTGAAGTTGTTGAAAGAATATGTATATGACTACATTCTGTTTTCATTTGGCATCAAGGGTGATTAAACATATAGTGTCTCTCACCTTCTTCTTCTTTTTTTAAAGGGAAGTGTACATAAAGTTATTTTCTTATTTGTCATACTCTTCTTTTTACTTCGTATTTCTAACTTCTTGCTTTGTTATTAAAAGATATTTTCATACATTTGTATACTATAGTAAATAATAGATTTATAGCAATAATATAATTCTGATACGGTCATAGTCTCTACTTTTTACATCCCTCTCGCTATATTATCTTTATCAGCATTAATGATTAAATACATATATTTATAATCAATACTCTATATAAATGTCACTAGAGACTTTAGAAATTTTGAATGCAATAACATTAAATCATTACCACTAAAAAAATTCTATTGCCACAATATATGAGATTCAGCTTTAATATTTTTTTTTTATTCTTTAAAATTTTGTAGCAAATTAAAATTAGACGGAAAAATTAAAATGAAAAGAAAGTCTTGTCCACTAGAAATGACAAAAGAAAAGTGTTGTCCCAACGAATGACTTCCTAAAAGTAAATAAAACTCATCATTTGTATTTGTATTAAGGGTTCTATTTCCGTAGATCATTGTCATGGGATTGACAATGAAAGGTCAAAGGTTTTAGAGTTATTTGAAAGGGCATTGATTATGTAGATGTCAACTCTAGGGTTGAACCATGAACTATTAACAAGAATGATTAAGAATGCATTGTCATTAAGAATGCATTTTCATTAAGAATGCAATAGAATATTCGGTTAATTAATCATTTTAACTTATTTCCTTTTACGAAAAATTAGAAATAATCATGTCAGTCAACTTAGAGCCTGTTTGGCTCAGCTTAAAAGTTGGTTTTTGACTTATTTAGCTGTTTGACAATATTCAAAATAACTTATTTTAAGTTAAAAAAAAACTTATTTAAAGCCAAAAGTTAAAAGCTGGGGTAGAGGCGCTTCTTTTTTTAGATTATAAGCTGTTTTAAGTTGACCACATTTTTACCTTTTTGCCCTTAATATTTTTATACAATCTCCAAATTACCCACATAACCCTAACATCTCTTTCTTTCATTTCCCTTTTCACGTGTGGATGATAGACAATTATTATTACTAATGAATGAAAATAAAATAAATCTTAAATCTTTCAAGTGATATATTCAAATTATATATTATTAAAATGTAAAATAAGTTGCACATATAACTTAAATAAAAATTTATATTTCTCTTATAAATAATTTGTGATAATAAAGAAATATGTGAAAGATAGACAATTATTATTACCTATGGATGAAACTAAAATAAAATTTTAAATCGTTCTTTGATCTATTCAAATTATATATCTTTAAAATCTATAGCAAGTTTATATTCCTCTTATAAATAACTTGTGATGAGAAAGAAATATATGAATGATAGCAAAATATAATTATTTATGGCTATAAAATATAAATTAATTAACTTTTATTATGTTAACAACTTTTAAGGGTATTTCAGGCATTTTGATTTAAAAAGCTGTTTATCAGCACTAATTTGCCAAACACATCAACAAGTTTTTTTTTTAACTTCAGCACTTTTATCTAAACGCATAACTGCTTATTTTAAAAATAAATTTCAGCACTTCAAAAAATATTTTTTAAAGCTATTTTTATTAAGCCATCCAAACTGGCCCTTAGGATGATCACTTAAAAAGTCACCAAATACTTAATTTAAATATTTGAGAGTTGACACTCTATCTCTATAGTATATAATATAATAACAATGTCTGATTTAGAAAAATGATAATTCTAATTCCCAATGCCATATATTCTAGGAGGAACATACTAGAATATCCTTTATATTACGTCCTTCTCTTTTTTAGTTAGTAATTTTCATTTCAAATAAATCCCACTTTATACTTATAATATTTTGATTTTGAAATATAATATCCCCTTCACATTTGGACTTGAATAATAAACTTCCTTAATTAATCTTAAATTATTTTCTAAAAATGAATTAGACTCAAAATCTGGCTCTTTATAGTTGCAACTTGCAAGTATGCTCAAGAAGATCCTTTTTGACATCGCCCACAACAAAATATTAGCAAAATGTTAGTTTCTTTGTCACAATTTACGTGATATACTTTAAAAGTCAAATAATTTAAGTTTGATATGAATTTAAATATGGAATTTTCATGTTTTTTCATATAAAATCTATTTATATAGAAACTATGTGAAAAAATATCATAAATTATAATAATTGAATATTTAAAATATTAAAAAATAAATTTAAAAATTTTAAATTTCAAAGTTTGAATGATGTTACACAATTAAATTAAAACAGAGAAAATACCATAATTCATTGCTCTAGAAAGCTAATCAAGTAGCTAATTTTCTTTCTATATTCATACCATCTTGAGGCTAACCATGATGAAATAATAGTAATTAATATTAAAGCTAAAATAAAAAAGGCTTAAGTCATATGCGGCCCCTTGAAGTTGTCCATATATTTCACTTAGACACTTTATGTTAGACTTGTACCTATTGAATGCTTGGACCTTAAGAAATATATACCTATTTAACACAAAATGACAATCAGTTAAAACATTAAGATGCGTGTATTTCAAACGCTGGCACACAATAAACATACCAATAAAATGATGACACGTGGCATTAAAATCCAATTTTATAAAAATAATATTTAAATAATCCAAAAAATGTTTTTTTAAAGAAAATAATTTTTTTCTTTTGAATTACCCCCCTACCCTGCGTCTTCTTCTTCAAAAATCATAGCCGCTCTTCCATCGATCAACACTGATGCCGGCCCCGACAAGCCAGTAAACCATCATCCGACCTCTTCCTTCTCCTCCATTGATCAACTCACATCTTTTTTTCCTCCATCGAATCTTACTCCTTTCATCAACGTCGGTAATACACCATCCACCCAACCTAAATATCTATTCTTTTTCATTTTAAAATCATCAAAACCTTCAATTCATTGCATTTATCTTTTTATTCCATTTGTAATTATTTATCGCAATTATAATAGATAATAACAATTTTTTATTAATTCATATTTACTTCGCCGGAATAAATGAAGTTTTGTCGGAATATTAGATATGCAAATCTACATTAAAAAAAATAAAAAAGGAAAAAACAGAAGAAGAATTGGAGACGGTAAAAGAAACAAATAGGTGAAGAGGATGGGGTGTGCTGTGTATGTGAAAAAAATTATGAAAATGGAAGATGAAAATGGCAGAGGAAGTGGAGAAGAAGACTTCATTTTCAAAAGAAATTATTTTTTTCTTTTTTAATAATTTTTGCATATAAGTTAATAAAAAAAGAAAGAAAAAAATTATTTTCAATAGTTTTACGCGCCCAAAGAGAGTGTGGTATACGTTTTTTGACATGTCAGCATTTTGTATTTAATAGGAATGACTTTTGAACAAATAAAGTATTCAATAGGAACAAAGATAAGTTGAGGTGTTCAAATGAAATATGCGGACAACTTCAAAGGGAATAAAAAGATTTACAACATAATGAAGAAAATAGATAAAGAAAATATTTTTAAAAAAATATAACATACAAATAAAAACGAACTAAATAAGTAATTAGCATAAAAAGATGACAACATAATGAAATAGAACATAAACCATATATTTCATTCTCTCTAAATTTTTTCCCCTTAATATAAAGCTAGGTAATATAAAATACAAGTAATATAATTGTCTCAAACTACTACTTATTTTCATGTCTAAATAATATATAATTTACCAAGATTCTTTTCTCCAATACTCAGGGGGTGGATAACGATGTGCACCAAAATAAAAACCATCTTCTTGAACCTTCCAATAACATTCCATTAAATCAGGATTTACCCTTCCACAATCTTTTTCAGCTATATGATTATTAAATACATCAATTGATTTATCTTTTTGTTCCCACCAAAAATGACAAAAGTAAAGCGTACTCCCAATAATAATTTTTCTACGAAAACTAAAAGAAAATTCCTCATTTTTATGAAGAATTCTTTGTCCTAAATCATCGTCTTTAGATTTACAATGAAGGGTCAAAGGATTAGTATCATTGGGAAGGTTATTAGTGATGTAAACATTATATCTAGAGCTAATACCAAAGCTTCTAGCAAAATTGAGGTTGAGTAGAAATATGAGTGAGACAAGAAGGAATTTGGTTTTGAAATTAATTATCATATTGTTACTCTTGAAAGGAAAATGGTTTCTTTTATTATCTTTTTTTATATTATAAAGTGGTTCATGATATACATTTATATAGGCATGAGATGAGTTTAGTCAAATCTAATTTATCTCTGAGTTTTGTAAAAGAGATTTGACATTATAGTTTAGTTCCATTTTAAGAGAATACAAAGGAATATTCTTTTTGTTATGCTTTCTTTTTTTTTTAAAAAAAAAAAACTTTTTACAGTTGTTAGTTGCAATTTTGGTAGTTAGATATGTGAAAATTATGAGAAGTCTTTGTTTCATTTAAATCCCTTGAAAAATTCGATGGTACTAGAAAAAACAAGGTATAATACATATATTGGATCTTAAATTTGGCTTCAAATTTTAATTTTGACCTTCAACTTTCATAGTGCATAAAAAGGCAATTTAACTGTCCAACTTTTAAATAAATAAACACATGAGTCCTACATGACACAATACATGTAGGACAAAAAATGACATGCAGGATGACATGTAGGACATATGTGTCTATATGTTCAACTTTATACAATTTTAAGTGTCTGTTTGTGCACATCCAAAATTGAAGGGTATAAATGTGATTTGAAGCCAAGTTAAAGGACATATTTATATATTATGCCAAAAAATAATGTATATATTAATTAAAGGCATAATACATAAATGAGTATTTTTTAACAAATACTGAATACTATTTGTAGAAAAAGTAAACATTTTATGAAAATGAAGGAATTATTAAAAGAAATTTGACATATTCGGAACCCCGTTTGATTTTTGCTTTAGGCCACTAATACATTTGAGTCGCCCCTGTCCTGATATAGGATCATGTTGTGTCATTTTGACACTTTCTGTTGGCATGTCAAAGTAAGTGTGCTACACTCAACAATAGCACGTGAAAGACTTAATTTAATCATTTTTTATTTTATTTCTTTTTCTCCATTTTTCTGTCCACCACCTTCTACCATTTTTTCAAGCTTAATATCCTTCAATAAAAGTTACATTTTTTTCATTTAAATACATTTTCAAGTCATGTTATTTTTCATTGTTGTGTTATTTTTCTAAATCTACAACTATATGTTATTAATATGAATCCATTCATAAAATTCTTTCGTAGAAGAATTTAATATACCCACAAAAATAAACTTAAGAAGATTGATAAAAGTTTCTCATGATAATTTGCGAGAGAGTGAATTTCTTTTAACTAAGCTAATTAATTTATTGGTCAATTTTTATTTTTACTGAAAATTAATTATTTAAAATTACTTTAAACATAAATCTCAAATATTATAGTGTAATTCATCATTTTACATATCATTTGCGAGCGTAACACCTATACATTATATATTTTTGTTGATATTAAAAAAAGTATCAAAATAACAAAGCAAAACCCTCTATGAGATGTCTAAAATAAATTTCTTATAATTAAGATATTTAAATAAGACACCGTATCAATTTTAGAAAATCACCGATAAATGTTACAATTTCAAATGCAACAAGTATATATTATTATATATATATGTGTGTGAGAGAGAGAGAATGTCATCTCTTTGCAATTACAATAAGTTACAAGCCTCTTTAATGATAATTAAATTCACTTTCAAACTATAAATTTAGGCCACATTTCATCAATTTGAGTAGATTACTTTCAAACAATGTTCATTTTAACATTATGATATTTTTCACAGAACAAGCCAAGAAATACAAATAACTTATCCATTTCATTCCATTTTCAAGATAAAAATACAATTGTCGATCTACTTCTAAAAATAACTATATGCGTTACATATCAATTATTTCACCAATCATATTTTTTAACAAAACGATCAATAGGATCTCGATGACCATTGAAGTAGAATCCATCTTCTTGTACCCTCCAATAGCATTCATCAGTGACAATATCCTTCACTCCACAACTTTTAGATACATGATTATTATAAACATCAAATACTATACTTTTCGAATTCCACCAAAAACGACAAAAGAAAAGAGTACCTCCAAAAAATTTCTCATTAAAATTTATATCGAACTCATCGTGTGCAATGATGGTTTTATTTCCTAAATCATCATCACCAGATTTACAATGAAGGGCGAAAGGTTCAGAATTTGGCGGAAGGGCGTTGATGATGTGAACTTCTACATTATTAGTAATCCACCCATTACTTTTTGCAAGAACTAGGTCTAGTAGAAAAATTATTGAGAGAAAAAAGATTTTGGTGTTGAAATTTATCATTTTTTTTACCTTCTAGAAATAGTTCTTTGTTTGAAAGTTTAAAGAAGTGAATATATATATATATATATATATATATATATATATATATATATATATATATATATATATATATATATATATATATATATATATATATATATATATATACACATTTAATTGTTATGTTGTATTTTTCAAAAGTCAAATTTACTATTTTTTATGTAAATTGATTATTTTAAACAAAAAAAAAAGAATAATTGAAAAATTATACAAAAAGTACTGTAAATTACATTTTTTTTTTGCATATCTATATAATAAAAAAATATATTATGAGATGTTAGTCAAAATTCATATAGTTTGACTAAAAAAAATTGCGATAATTAAAAGCGAAGGAGTAATAGTTATAGGTTATTTTGATTTAGTTGCACTATAGATAAGTTCATCGTTTATTTTCTCCATGCATTAATTAATAGAAGAAAGTAGTAGTCAATTACTAAGAAATACTCACATTGTCCTTAATGATGCATTTAAATGGTCTTTTGACCTTTTCACAAAAATTATTATCACATTTATATGTAAGAACACGTGGACATTATGTTGGTTATGTAATTATTTTATTTAAAAATTTAGGTTTAAGTTATATATAGCCTTTGAAATTATTTGCATAATTCACTTAGATATTTTAATAAAGATCTGTACTTATTGAACATTAAATTTTTTTCAAATTTAAATCATTTGAATATTTTTTGCCTAGGTGTCATATTGTTTGTGATTCATGCCGTTTAAGCGCGTGAAAAGATATAACTAGATATTTTTTTAATGGAAAAACATATTATTTCTTCATCTTCTTCTTTGTAATTCTTTTCTCCACCACACCACCAATTCATCGTTGTTGTCGCCGCTACACTCCCTTCTTCTTCCTCTTTTTCACCGGAACTGAACCTATTGTGTTGCTTTTTTTTTTTTGGTTTCGTTGACATTGATATTAGAATTGGCTGCACCTCCATTAATTGTCACCGCTATTCTACATTTATTATAGTCATTTTCTATCATATTAATTGTAGAGGACTCGAAGTTTGAAGTTTATCTCTTTGATGTTAATGTAGTGATTTGGCGTTAAATTAATGTCCAACTCTGTGAATTTTATTGGAGGATTTTTCTATTTATCATTTGCTTTGCTCAATTTTTTACTGAAGCCTTTTTATTTGTCTTGAATATACAAGCTAATCGGCTATGAAACATAAAAAAAGGAAAAATCTGAGATGGTGGTTTAATTTACAGGTTTTTTTCATTTCTTTTTTACTTAAAATAATTTTTTTTTCTTTACTTTATAATATAATTTTTAAATAATTTTTTGGGCTCAAAAGAACACATGTCATCATATTATTAGTCTAATTGACATGTTATATTTCACACATTTTCTACTTTTAGTTTATTCTTAAAAAAAAATTCTTATAGTTCAAATCTGAGATGATAAAAGTGTTTAATAGATACAAGTCCTAGTTAAGACGTCTAAGTGAATTATACGAACAATATTAAGTCAAAAATTTAAATTATTACACTTTTATTAGTTAATGATCTTTTCAAAGTTTGGACTTGAAAAATCTAAATATCTTTAGAAACACTTGTACTTATTTATAATGACTATTTTAAGTTTTTATAATATTTTTTCTCATTTTTATTACAAGAGGACTCAAAACATTTTATTTAAATTAAACTAATACTTTTGACCAATCATGTTTTTTCTCATATCCAGATGGAGGATCTCTATGGGGTGCAAAGTAAAATCCATCTTCTTGCACCTTCCAAAAACATTCATAATCAAATCCTTCTAAAGGGCTTAAATCTCCACAAAATGTAGCTATATCATCATTATAAACATCAAATATTATATTTTTGTCATCCCACCAAAAATGACAAAAGAAAAGTGTACCACCAAAAAATTTCTCTTCAAATCTAAAGCTATATTCCTCTCCTGAATGAAGATTTTTATATCCTAGATCATCATCTTTAGATTGACAACGAACAGTCAAAGGTTTAGAACTACTTTCAAGGGCGTCGATGATGTAAACCACTCGTAAGCTGCTAAATGGCTTCCCACAACTTCTCAAAATGAGGTTTAGTAGAAAGATGAATGAAAAAAGAGAGAATTTGATCTTATAACTAAACATATTTTTACCTTTTGAATATAACTTCTTTTGTTATGTTTTCTTTTGAGATCCTAAAGAGGTTCATGTGTGCTACCTATATATGCATATCAAGAAATAAATGAAGGCAAGAAAATGACTATACGTAGATGTTCATTAATTTAATGTTGGAGTTGACAAACAAACTTCCATTTTATAATGCATTTTATTTTGAAAAAATCTTTATTTTATTTCAAGTAGAAAGGATGATTTTTTTTGGACGGTATATAATAGTAAATTATTAATTTAAAAATATAGCTTGATTTAATTGTCTTTGTAGTAAATTGTTGTTATTTCGCCCCTTTTCTGGTGAATCTCACTCGCCGCTCTTATTCTCTCCCTCGTCTCTCTCGTTTTTATACAAATGCAAATGTATAAAATGTGTTTGTGTTTGTATAATGCGAGAGAAAATTGTATATATACATAAATTTTCGTTCTCCTCTCCCAAATCTCGCTCCGACTCTTCCAGATCTTGTTCGTCAGTCTCTCCCTCGTCTCTCTCGCTTATACAAACAAAAATGTATAAATTGTGTTTCTATTTGTATAAAGCGAGAGAAAAATGTATATACACATGCAAAAACATATTTCTTCGTCCTATATACATAAAATTATAAAATACAAATATTTCGCTGCCCATTTCTCTCTTGTCTTTCTCTCTTTCTCGCTTAATACAAACACAAATTATACAATTGATCTTTTGTATATATATATACCTAAACGAAAACAGATTATACAATTGCATTCTTATATATATATATATATATATATATATATATATATATATATATATATATATATATATATATATATATATATATATATTGTGAATCCACACAATATCGTGTCCTGAATCAAAACTAATATCGGATTGTTTAGGGTTATTATCCAACAACCGTAAAAATCCTAAAAGAGAGCTTATTTCTCTTACATCATCCATTAATCAATGAGGAAATAACACCATTATAAATTTTAAAAACATTCATGGAAAAAAGTAATTTTTTATTGTAAATCAAGTAGATTTTATATGGGCTTATGTGTTAGAAATGATGAATGAGGCTGATTTAGATAAGATAATAAGGTCGAGTAAAATATTAGAGAGTTTTATTTGGGATTCAGATCCAATAATCAATCAGTTAAATATGAATAGAGATTTGACAGAAGAGTTGTGCGAATTGTGAAGAAACTGTCCTCTCATCTTTTTTCTAGAGTCTTGAACTTTTCATCCTCATTCTTATCTCTATCTCTTAGTTACTTGTTATTTCGGTACTTCTTGTAATTCAAGTATTGTTATTATAATTTGGTTATTATAATTCAGGTTTGTTCCATTTTTGTACTCTACATTTGTATGTCCTATTTATGTTTGAAATTTAATTCTATTTTTTTCATAAAAATGTACTTTTATTGAAAATAAAATCATTACATATATATAGAGGGGTTACAAAAACTTCCATCACCTACTTAATGGAACAAGTCCATCAATTACTAGTACGATTGCAATATAAGCTTGCAACAAATTATATTAGAGATAACATAATATCTCAATCTAAAATAAGAAGTCAAGGTTCATCATAAAGCTATGAATAAATAGTTTAGGTAGTAAACAAATCTAAATCAAATGTGATCTTTGATATGAGTAAAACAAGGATTTTGAGAGGGTGTGTTAGATGGTTATTTTTCTATTACAACTTTCATATATCATACGATAATTAAAGAGAGATTATTGTTTCTCATAGCTGAAAATATAAAATTTAAAAATAATATGAATTAAAAAAATAATATTAGTTAAAAATAAGTATAAATCGAATCGGGTTAAAAAAGGATATATGTGTTAGAAGTGATAATTTTTTTTTTTTGAATGTCACAACCTAGAAATCGAAAGAGTGAGAAACCTATCAAAAGACAAAACACAAGTACACAAAAATGATGCATAAATCAAAATAAATCACAAATTGATCATTTCATAAAAACTCATAAAGAAATGCTAAAATAAATACAAGGCTTTATTTGTTTGTTTTAAAGTTTTGGCCATTTTATTCCTTCTTTGGGTTGTGGATTGAGGAAGTTATATCTAAAGTACCAAACTTTTCTGTTGCCAAAAAAAACAAGAAGGAAATAATAATTAAAAAAAAGGGGATAAATGCATAAATACTCTATAAATTTAAGAGACACACCTTAGTTAAATTGAGGTTTGATTTCCCTTTTAAATTATTTTTTTTAATTTTGTGCACCTTTTGTCTTACGTGGCACACTCCGTGATTCTACGCAATTGAGGCGCGTGGAAGATATTTGGATATCACGTGAACCAAAAAGGTGCACAAAATTACAAAAAAAATACTTTCAAAAATAATAGGACCTTAGTTTAGTTTTATGTGTGTCTCTGAAATTTTGATCATAATCTAAAGGGATACTTGGCTATTTTCTCCAAAAAAATATAGCAAAAAACATATCAATTAAACGGATGCAGTAAAAAAAATCAATTATTATTGCTAGCTTTTAATGGCACAAAGTGGTATAAGGAAACAATCTTTTTTCAAATTTTATCACACTTTTAAATGATAAATATTAGTGGAAAGCAAATATTAACTATAAACTAAGTTTTTTTTTTTTTTACTAAGTCATCACCTTAGATTGTGAGCTTTTAGTGTGGAGGATTAGGCTTGATCCTTACCATGTCAATGTATAACAAAAAGTTACAAGATCTTTAGAAACACATGGACTTACTTTGATGACAATTTAAGTTTTTATAATATTTTCCCTTCATTTCATAATTACCAAATAAAATACTCAACATTTTATATTTAAATCAAGTTAATGTTTCTAGCCAATCATGTTTCTTCTCATATAAAGATGGAGGATTTTTGTGGGGTGCAAAGTAAAATCCATCTTCTTGTACCTTCCAATAGCATTCATGATTGCGATCATTTGATGAATGGCTTACTTCTCCACAATATATAACTATTTTGCTATTAAAGACATCAAATTTTATATTTTTACCATTCCACCAAAAATGACAAAAGAAAAGTGTACCTCCAAAAAAATTTTCTTTAAAGCTAAATTCATACTCCCCTCCTGAATAAAGGTTTTTATATCCAAGATCATTATTTTTAGATTGACAATGAACAGTCAAAGGTTTTGAATTACTTGGAAGGGCATCGATGATGTAAATCGTATATATGGAGGAAAATGGTGACTTACAACTACTCAAAATGAAGTTTAGAAGAAAGATGAATGAACAAAAGGAGAATTTGATCTTGAAATTAACCATATTTTCACCTTTTGAAATAACTTCTTTTGTTATGTCTACTTTTGAGATCTTAAATAGGTTCATGTGTGCTACATATATATATGCATTTGAAGAAATTATTGACCTTTGAAAAAACGGCTATGTAGATGTTCATTAATTTATTATAATGTTGAGAGTCAATATCTAACAACAACATCCTATTTATGATGTTTTTTACTCCCCGTGTCCTTATTAATAGTGGTTTTTTTGAAAATTCGTTTGACTAATCTTAAATATTAATTAGAACTCTTGTTATTTACATTAAAAAGGGAAATTGTAACTAAATTTTGACTAATTTTTAACTGATATTAACAGTTAAATTAGATTATATTAATTCGATATTTTAAAATAAAAATTTTGATATTTAAAAACAATATAAAAAGTATTATAAATTACTATTTTCGTATATAACGTTATTATTGTTTGACTCTACAAAATAGAAATAAGAGAAAAGTATCAAAAACACACTTAAATTATTCACTTTTTTTGAGTTTCATACATAAACTATTGAAAGTGTGAGCTTCATACCTAAACTATCATTTTTTAGTTTGAGAAACACACCTTATGGTGTGTGTAGTGCACTCTCTCTTTTATATGAAAAAACTTTGACACATGACATTCAACATAGATAAAATATTATATCTAGATAAAAAATAAAAAATTAATATTAATTAAAAATTAAGGATTACTATCCATATAAAAAATTAAATTATTTTTCTTATCTCACTCCACCACCTCCTCCACGTACCCCTCCCTCGCGATAACCCCATTCTTTTTTAATAAAAAATCATTTATAAAATATTTTTAAAAATTTCATATTTCATCCTCCCCCTCCTCCTTCACCCCCCCACCCTTTCGCTAGAAATTGATGTTATTTTATTTTAAAAAATCTATCCCATCCTATTTAATTTTCCGCTCCTAATTTTATTTTTTTACATTTTCTTATTTTGTGTTAGATATGCACGTACATATATTTTTACAAAAGAAATTCTACTAGTGTCCGAATATAATATAAACAACTAAAAAATATAAAAAGTCTTGTGGCGGCAAGTAGAAAATATTTTCGATATGTATATCTAAACACTGGAAAAAAAATTGAAAGTCCAGGGTTAAGTTGGATGGGTAGATAATAACAGATAGTATTAAATAAATAGTATAAAATAATATTAGTATTTACTGTGTACTAATCCTAGTCCTATTAGGATTAGTACTCCTTAATCCTAGTCCTATTAGGATTAGTACTCCTTCCTATATCTCCTATATATATCTCCCATGTATTCCCTTAACACTTCAATACAATCAATATTCCTTCATGGTATCAAGAGCCAGAAAACCTAGATCTTCTTTTCTCTAGGTTTTTTTTTCTCTCTCTTTAGGGCACCGATCGTTCCCTCTCTTCTCTTGGGCGGCGGCAGCCATGACAACCGAGGTGGATCCTCTCGATTCACTTCCTTCTGGCGTTAAACTCCTTCTCAGGCATCTTCATGCCCTGATTCCCAAAAAATTATCAGACATAAATTACCCTACATGGAAAATCACCGTTCTTACAGCCCTTGAGGCCAATTACCTTCTCAAATACGTCGATGGAAGCACAGAACCTCCACCGGCAGTCATCACCGCCACGGACAAATCAGAAAAAACCAATTCGGCCTATGCCGCCTGGAAAGCCGTGGATGGCCAGATCCGATCATGTTTGATTGCGGTCATCTCTCCCATGGTTCAGAAACACGTCCGATCCTACACAACTGCTTCAGCCCTATGGACGGCCCTCGCAACACGCTATGCATCAATTTCCCACTCTCATATTTTTCAATTGCGTGATCGTCTCCACACAATTACCAAATGCACGAAAACTATGACGAAGTATTTAGACGAGGTCTCCACCATCATCACAGCCCTCGACACCGTGAACGAAATCATTCCCGAAAAAGATCTCGTCATGTGCGTCGTTCGGGGGCTCCCATCAGCTTACTCCTCCATTAAACAGGCGGTTCGCAACAGTCCAACTCCCGTTGACCTGGCTACTCTCTCCTCGTGGCTAAAAAGTGAAGAAATCAACGTGGATCTGGAGAGCAAACTTCTTCTCCGAGAAGCCGCTGTTATGGAGCCGGCCACCGCCCTCACCGCAAGCCAGAACTATCGCGGGGGGCGTGGTGGCGGCCGGTAGGGGAGTCGCGGTGGCTACGGCAGAAACAGCGGAGGCCGCGGGCGCGGCTGTCGGCAGGGCAGTCGTCCACCGTACGACGGTCAGCAGCACGGCAGCAACAACAGCCTGCACTCCTTCGGCAGCGGCGGGCAGGGCACTTACGAGCGGGATTGTCCAACTTATCAAATCTGTCAGAAAACAGGACACACCGCTGTTCGTTGCTGGTTTCGGTATGAAAAGAGCCGAAATAGTGATAACCGTGCCAATTATGCATCTCAAGCTGGCCCTTCCTCTGAATGGCTGTTGGATACTGGGGCCAACATGCACGTTACTTCTGATCTATCCAAGCTTAACGCTCCAAATCCATATCATGGCTCCAATGGTATTACTGTTGGCAACGGTGAGTCCCTTAATATTTCTCATACTGGCACGGGTACCATTAAAACCCCCACCGCTATCTTTCACCTAGGTAACCTTACCCACGTCCCTTCTATTAAAACCAATCTCCTTTCAGTTCACCAATTCACAAAAGACAATAATTGCTCACTCTTATTCACCTCTAATGATTTTCAGATCCTAGACAATACTACCAAGAGGGTGATTTTTCAGGGCCCCTGTGAGCATGGTCTGTACGTTCTTCTTGGCACAAGTTCGTCTGCCCACCCAGTTTCAGAAAGCGTTCCTGTGATTCCGGTGGCTCTTTCGGCTGATGGCCACAGTCTGTTGTGGCACAGTCGTCTGGGTCACCCGTCTACTCAAATAATAAATTCTTTAATGTCTCAATTAGGTTTTTCTTCCATTCATGTAAACAATTGTGACTCCTGTTCAATTGTTAAATCTCATAAATTACCTTTTACTTTATCTGAGAAGCGTACAACTGCACCTTTTCAACTTATTCATTCTGACCTATGGGGTCCTACTGATGTTCCTTCATTTACTGGTTTTCGCTATTATATTTGTTTTGTGGATGATTTTACAAAATACACTTGGTTGTACCCACTAAAACACAAATCACAGGCATACACCACCTTTGTCACTTTTGAAAAAATGGTAAAAACACAATTCAATTCTCATGTTAAACTTTTTCGAAGTGACAATGGAAAGGAATATGTAAATAACATCTTTGGCCAGTTTCTGCAATCCCTGGGAATTATACATCAAACCTCCTGTCCATACACTCCCGAACAGAATGGGGTGGCTGAGCGTAAGCATCGCCATCTCATTGAAACGGTGGTTACTCTTCTACATCAATCTCATCTCCCTGTCTCCTTTTGGGTAGAAGCTCTAGCCACCGCAAACTACCTCAATAACAGAATGCCCAGTCACACCCTCTCCAACAAATCACCCTATCAACTCCTTTGCCAAGAAATTCCCAATTATACATACCTCCGCGTCTTTGGGTGTCTTGCCTACCCTTGGCTACGCCCTCATATTACTCACAAATTACAACCCCGATCCCGTCCTTGTATTTTTTTGGGCTATCATTCTACCTCCAAGGGTTATCGCTGTCTTGACCCACAAACTCATAAAGTATACATATCTCGTCATGTCAAATTTGTCGAAAATGAGTTTCCCTACGAATCTATTTCCTCCTCCACAAATACATCATTCATTGGCGTCCTTCCCCTTTTTCCAACATACTCACAGGGTCCCTCACCACCTTCCCCCACACCTCCACCCACTACCCAACCACCCCTCATCACCCCTTCGACCGTCACCCACAATACACCCGCAACCACCACCCACACTCACAACCAACCCGAACCACCCCATACCCACAACATCTCCAGCCCGATCAATTTTGGGTCCTTCCCGGCCACCCCCGAATCACCACCGTCCGTGCCACCCCCAATACTCATTCCATGTTAACCCGTGGCAAAGCCAGTATCTTTAAACCCAAAACCTTTCAGGCTACCATACTACCAAATACACCCCTTATCGATAGTGAACCAACAACCTACTCTGTTGCCTCAAAAAATGCTTATTGACGTCATGCTATGGATGACGAGTTTAAGTCTTTGACTGATCAGAAAACTTGGGTTCTTGTACCTAAGCCCCATGGGCGGCACCCAGTGGGCTGTAAATGGGTGTACAAAATTAAACACAATGCAGATGACAGTATTTCCAGGTACAAGGCTCGTTTGGTTGCTAAAGGCTACAATCAGGAGTATGGGCTTGATTACTCCGAGACATTCAGTCCTATTATTCGGTAGGAAACCATTCGACTGGTACTGTCACTCGCCGTGCGCAACAATTGGCTCATCAATCAGTTGGATGTTTCCAATGCTTTTCTTCATGGCATGCTTGATGAAACTATCTACATGACGCAACCACCGGGCTATGTTGATCCCCGCTTCCCTCAACATGTTTGCAAACTCCAGAAGTCTCTGTATGGGCTCAAGCAAGCCCCCCGTGCTTGGTACACACGTCTGAAAACGTTCTTCCAGGGACTCGGCTTCACGTGTTGCGTACGCGACACGAGTCTGTTTACTCGACATTCAGCACACGGTACAGTCATTCTTCTTGTCTATGTAGATGATATCATTATTGCTGGCTCTACTGCAACTCTCATTCAGGATGTCACTCGAGCTATGCATACTACCTTCAAAATGAAGGACCTTGGCTCGTTACATTATTTTCTGGGAATGGAGGTTTCTCGGACAGGCAGCGGCTTGTTTCTTCATCAGTCAAAATATGCTCGAGATCTGTTGTAGAAAGCTGGACTGGAAAAATGCACCAGTCAACCAACACCGATGGCAGTCTCTTCATCTACGAATGGAGCCGACACCCCCTTTGCCGATATCACCCACTTCCGCAGCCTCATTGGGGCTCTACAGTATCTGGCCATTACTCGTCCTGACATCCAGTTTGCTGTCAACCGAGTTGCTCAGCGCATGCATCAACCAAGTGAACATGATTACCATTGTCTAAAACGCATTCTCAGGTACATTTTTGGCACTCTTGGTCGTGGTTTACTCATTCGACCCGGGGACTTGGAGCTTCGGGGTTTCTCAGATTCAGATTGGGCGAATGATAAAAATGACAGAAAATCTACATCGGGGTTTCTCTTTTTTTGGGGGCCGAACCTGATCTCCTGGTGTACAAAAAAAAACCCAAGGTCTCTCGGTCCTCGACTGAAGCTGAATACCGCGCCCTTGCTCTTCTTGCTGCTGAGACCATGTGGGTCACATATATTCTTCGCGAACTCCGCGCCACTCACACTGTTCCTGCTCTCTATTGTGACAACAAATCAACCATCTGTGTGACCAAGAATTCCGTCCTACACACCAGAATGAAGCATGTTGATACTGATTGTCTCTTTGTTCGCGATGAAGTTCAGGCCGGCACCATGACTGTGCAGTATGTACCCACTGAAGAACAACCGGCTGATATTCTCACCAAGCCTCTCCCGAGCCGACAGCACGATTACCTCAGTTCCAAGCTTCTGTTCGCTTCCGCTCAGCTCAGCTTGAGGGGGGATAATAACAGATAGTATTAAATAAATAGTATAAAATAATATTAGTATTTACTGTGTACTAATCCTAGTCCTATTAGGATTAGTACTCCTTAATCCTAGTCCTATTAGGATTAGTACTCCTTCCTATATCTCCTATGTATATATCACATGTATTCCCTTAACACTTCAATACAATCAATATTCCTTCAGTAGAGTTATATTTTTAAGAAAATAAAATAATATCTAAATTAGTATTTGATGAGGGGGAGGAGATGAAGTAAAAAATTAGATACTTTTATAAAAGAAATTTAAACAAAATTAAAAACTTTAAAAATGGTGTGCGGTAAGAAAAATATTTTACATTTTATTTTATAATGAAAATATTATTTTTTTTATAATAGTTTTTAATTTTTAATTTTAACTAATACTAATAATTTATTTATTTTTTGTCAATTTTGAATATTTTATCCATGTGGAGTGTAATGTGGAAATTCTTTAAAATAAAAGAGAGAGAGTGTGTATTACACATACCATGATGAGAGTGTTATAAAAGAGAGAGGTGTGTTTCTCAAACTAAAAAGTGATAGTTTAGGTATGAAACTCAAACTTTCAATAGTTTAGGTATGAAACTAAAAAAAAAGTATAATTTAAGGGTGTTTTTGATACTTATCTTTAGAAATAATGACAACTAAAAGAGAAGGAAGAAGATACTTTTTAAATATATTTTATTTTATTTTTACCAGTAGAAAGGACGACTTTATCTCTATGACACCATCCATTAATCATGAAGAAGAGGAAAGGAAAATATTATTAATGAGGTTTTGCATCAAAAGATTGAAAAGAGAAAAAGAAAATTGAATGTAGACTTGCAAAACATAAATAAGTCATATCCATTTATACTGGACAACATATAATATATTTTATTTTAAATACTTTTTTCTTGATTTATTATTATTTTTAAAAAAATATATGTGAATTTTCTCATACAGAGGTAATGAAATTTGTAGATATTATTTTTCCCCTCTTCACAAATATACCTTCTTCTCAATTGATGTACAACATCCTCTATCTCTACTCACTTCTTCCATTCCATCAACACTACTATATTCGTCTGATTTTAGGAATTAATTAATTATAAGTCTTAAAAAAAGCGTGTAAAAAAAATTAAAATAGTGAAGAAGTAAGAAGAAATAAAAAATCAATAACGTAATGCTTATATGACTATGACATGTAACGCGAGAATAAAATTATGATCTTATTATAATATAATAAATTTCCTTCATTACCCCTAAAAATAAGGAGTCAAAAACAGTTTATGTAAATCAAGTTAATTCTATTGGCCAATCATGTTTCTTCTCATAGATAGTTGGATGATTCTTGTGTTGCTATTTTTGTTATTGTAAAACATCAAATGTTGTATTTTTGCTATACACCCCTCCCCCCCCCCCCCCCCCTTCTCCTCAACTAAAAGGAGTGTTTTATATCTTAAATCAATATTCTTAAATTGACAATGATCAATCAAAGGTTTAGAACCAAGTGAAAGGGCATCGATGATGTGAATTACTTGTAAAATTGACATATTTAATCGACTATTTAAAATGAAAATTAGTAGAAAGATGAACGAACAAAATTAAAATAAAAGTGTTTGATCTTGAAATTGATCTTATTTTAACCTTTTAAAATGATTTATTTTGTTTTTATGCCTTTTCTTTGAGAGCTTTATGAGGTTCATGTGTGCGATATATATATATATATATATATATATATATATATATATATATATATATATATTCGAAAAAATAATGACTTTAGATTGTGTTAATTTATCTATGCTTCGAAAGAACAATTATATTAATGAGTAGAACTTTATTAATTTATAAAATATTGCATTTTCTTGGGGAAAAATAGCAAAATGTTGGATTTAATCATTTCTAAAAGAATATTATTTTGGTTGTCTTTTACCTTTTCTAAATATTTCATGGCAAGTTGATGGATGACCGTCTTTCTCTGAGTCCGAAACTCAAAAGGGTAGAAATTTTTTACAAAAATTCCAAAACGGTATATAAAATTTTATATTAACCAAAACGGTAAAATCGCTGCAGGAGCAGCGATTTACAAAGTAAAATCGCTGCAGGAGCAGCGATTTACAAAGTAAAATCGCTGCTCCGGCAGCGATTTAGCAAAAAAATTTTTTTTTTAATAGAAAAATGAAATCGCTGCCCGAGCAGCGATTTCAAAAAAAAAAAAAAAAAATTTNTTTTTTTTTTATTAAAACGCTGCTAGGGCCACGATTTATTTAAAGAAAAAAAATTTCCTTATTAAATCGCTGCACGAAGTTTTTTTAAAAAAAAAATATTAAAATTTTTTAATACAGCGATTTTATATTAAAAAAAATTATAATATTTTTTAAAATTTAAATATATAACTTATAAGAAAAATTTTATTAAATCGCAAAAATGTTAATACCGTTTGATTAATATAAAATTAAAAAAAAAATTATTAAATCGCAAAAATGTTAATACAGCGATTTTATATATATAAAAAAATTATAATAATTTTTCTTATAAGTTATATATTTAAATTTTAAAAAATATTATAATTTTTTTATATATATAAAATCGCTGTATTAACATTTTTGCGATTTAATAATTTTTTTTTAATTTTATATTAATCAAAACGGTATTAACATTTTTGCGATTTAATAAAATTTTTCTTATAAGTTATATATTTAAATTTTAAAAAATATTATAGAAAAAATATTATAATTTTTTTATATATATAAAATCGCTGTATTAACATTTTTGCGATTTAAATTATTTTTTTTAATTTTATATTAATCAAAACGGTATTAACATTTTTGCGATTTAATAAAATTTTTCTTATAAGTTATATATTTAAATTTTAAAAAATATTATAATTTTTTTAATATAAAATCGCTGTATTAAAAAATTTTAATATTTTTTTTTAAAAAAAGCTTCGTGCAGCGATTTAATAAGGAATTTTTTTTCTTTAAATAAATCGTGGCCCTAGCAGCGTTTTAATAATAAAAAAAAAATTTTAAAAAATAAATCGCTGCCCGTAGCAGCGATTTATGTAATTTTTTTTTTTTTAATAAATCGCTGCTCGGGCAGCGATTTAAAAAAAAATTTTTTTTTTTTATAAATCGCTGCCCCGGCAGCGATTTATTTAATTTTTTTTTTTTTTTAAATCGCTGCTCGGGCAGCGATTTCATTTTTTTATTAAAAAAAAAATTTTTTTGCTAAATCGCTGCCGGAGCAGCGACTGCAGCGATTTTACCGTTTTGGTTAATATAAAATTTTATATACCGTTTTGGAATTTTTGTAAAAAATTTCTACCCTTTGAGTTTCGGACTCAAATTTCACCCCATATCATTCTGAATACATAATGGAGACAAGTTACCTTCAACAATTTATCTGATCTCGATTTTTTTTTTTTCAATTCATCAATACCCAATTCAGCTGCAATTGTTAAAATAAAATTTACGAGTGAAATATTTTCTCCAACCACAATCACATCACTTCTGTATGGCTCGTATCTAACATCACTTCCTATAATCCAAAATGCCTTAACAGATCAAAATATTCATTTCGAATCTTCACAAAATTGTGTTCCAAAATTGTTTGAATCAAACTTTTAATGTTTATCGAAGAATAAGAAGAAGATTCACAATTTGAAATTTAAAAATTATAATTCAGTTAGAAGTTTATGACTGATTGGTTGAAGGAAGAAACATACACGTTATTTGTGGGAATCAATTAATTTCTGTTTTTCATTCCTTATTTAATGCTTAAACTGATAACAATAACTTAATAATTTAAGTATCAATAGTTATTAATTAAAGTATCTGTCTACAATATTATGTATCCGAAAAACACTAAAAAAGAGTTTTTTAGTAATTAATGAAAGATAGGGGATAAAAAGTAATTTCTCTCTTATACTATGTGATTTGCCTAATTTTTACTTTTAATTTCATATTAAAATTATGCAATTCCTAAAATTTATCCAAAAAAAAATGGGATGAATTTTTGCTGAAATGGGCTTGAGCTTTCATGAATTGCAACTTTGGAAAACCCAACACATATTTGCACTAAGCATTGTGGAATGGCCCAATAACAACCCCCCGCCCCTCCCACCCGCGGTCTCTCGACAGGAAACTATATAAATAGGACACGAAATACAAATAATATTTTATTTTTAGATACATCCCTCAAATCGTGTTTTGATTTCGGATATATTATAACATCTCGATATATCAAGCAAATTGATACAGCTGATTGTACATTTCCATTATGTATATGAATATATTATGATGATATATCATTATAAATTAAAATAAATCTCAAAAATACCATACTAGCATATAAATATACTACAATAATATCGTAGAAATCTCTCTAAAGTATTAAATACCTCAATGATACGATAGAAATGTATATATATATACACACTAACTAACATTACTGTGTCAGAAACTTACTGTACGTAACTATATATTTGGCGGCATATTATTATCAGTTGCATTAGTGGCTGCTACTGTAAAGCAAATTAAATCTTGATACTTTTAATTAACTAGTTTATCAGATATAGCAGTTAGGATTTGATACTCTTTTGTTATCTCCTCTTATTATTATATCATATCATATAGAATAGTCAGTACGTTAATTTGCATGTATCATCATTATGCATCTTTATTATTTTCGACGTGACATAAAGATTTATTAAAAACAATAACTAATACTGAATTTCCACATAAAAATTTAGTATGGTAATTTTCTTTACTCTTTTTTAAATTCAAAATTAAAATCAAAAAGAAAATTTATTCCAACTCTTTCACACGAATTATAATTATGAAAATGAAAGTAAAAAATTTACTAATTAGGAAAACGAAGCCGTGGCAATATCGTAGAAAACAGCAATAATAAAGGCTACTTTCCAAAAGCAGAATGGTGGTTGAAACAAAACTATTTTTTTTCTTTTTAGAAACAATCCAAATTTTCCCCAAACCCTGATTCCACTCTCAATTGTCTTCTTCCTCATTTTCCTATTTAACAGAACTCAATTTCTCATTTTGAATTCCTCAAACTGAATTTTGTTCATAGAGATTATCGATTATCGAGTTGAGTTCAGAATTTCGATTCACCGGAGCTATGTCACTGAGGCCGAACTCGAGAACGGAGGCTCGCCGGAGCAGGTACAAAGTTGCCGTAGATGCGGAGGAAGGACGGAGAAGAAGGGAAGATAACATGGTTGAGATCCGGAAGAATAAAAGAGAAGAGAATTTGCTTAAGAAGCGTCGTGAAGGTTTACTACAAGCTCAGCAGTTTCCTAGCACTGCTGCTGTTTCTCACCTTGATAAGAAGGTATAGATTTTTTTCGTTGATTAACTTTTAGTTTCTTAGCTACATATATTTTGATCGAATTTGGTTGTTTGATTTGAATTTTCAAGTGCGATCAATGTTTACTCAGTGTGTGTCCTTGTGATCTTAATTCGTTACTTCGATTTTTTTGCTTCATTCAGTTCTAAACCTCAATTATGCTTAATTGATTCAATTCTTTGTTTGAAGTTCAAGTGTGATCACTGTTTACTCGGTTTTCTCTCTTACGAGCATAGTTCAGTACTTCGTATTTTTTGTTATTTAAATGCTTAATTTAGTTCTTAGATTCACTTATGCTTATTGAAATCAATTATTTGATTGAAATGCAAGTGCATCAATGTTTACTCTCGGTGTTCGTCCTATCTAAGATAATCGGCTACTTGTATTTTTCGTTATTTAAATGCTTCATTCAGTTCTTAGCTTCGCTTATCCTCATTGGATTCAATTGTTTTATCAAGACTAATTCATCTTTAGTTGCAAAGTGCAGCGCCAATTAATACCAAAAAATTAAAATATTTAGTTGCATATATATATATATATATATATATATATATATATATATATATATATATATATATATATATATATAATCAAAATCTCAATAGAAGTAACTTTGAAGATGAAGGAGGAGGAGGAGGAAAACGAACCCAAGGAAGAAGGAAAGAAGAAATACGTTGTGGTTGGACTTTGGAGTCGCCGGAAAAGTCTGACTGGTCATTGCCTCACTAGAGAAGTCTAGTCGAGTCGATGGGTTGGAGTCAAGTTGTAGTTTACGAATGCAACTGTGCAAATTTGGAAAGAAAACCCTAAAATTAACTTTTAAAACACTACATATTTTTTTTTGAAATAGGTAACTTTCTTTTTAAACCTTAAATTGATTGTTTTTTTTTACGAAAATACAAAAAGTGACTCCTTGGTTGCCATGGCGTTGCCTTTTGAAGATCGCCTCGCCACAAAGATAATAGGCGCTGAAGGATCGCCTTGCCTTGCCTCTTGCCATTGATGATGAGACGATCACCTTCCACAACATTGTCTCAGCCGTATGATACCGATAGGGTCATAGGAATCAGTTGTTTAATTTGCATGGCAAGTTCTATCAATTTTACATGGTGTCATCATTTCCAGCTTAATTTGCTACGCGTATTAATTACTTGCTCTATTCAGTTCTTAGCCTCACTAGTTCTTATTGAATTCAATTGTTTATTTTAATTGCAAGTGCGATCAAGACTAATTCATCTTTTATCTCTTTGAGCTTACTCAGCAGCGTGAATTTTTGTTAACTACTCTCTGTCTTATGATGCAGATATTGTGATCGGTTTCAGTTGCTTTAGTTGAATTGCAAGTGCTATCAATTTTTACTTTCCAGCATAATTTGCTACTTGTTTTTACCTACTTTCTCCATTCAGTTCTTAGCCTCACTAATCCTTATTGGATTCAATTGTGTATTTGAATTGCAACTGCGATCAGGACTAGTTGGTATTGATCATTTCTAGCATTTATTTTCATTAATTACTTGCTTCATTCTGTTCTTAGGCTGAATTATCCAATTCTATTTGCATTCAGTTTCTATTTGAATGGCTGGCGCGATCAATGTTTACTCAGTGTGCATTCTTTCTTCATTCAGTTCTAAGCCTCATTTTTCCTTGATGGATACAATCTTTTATTTGAATTGCTAGTGCAATCAATGGTTACTTGGTATTCATCCTTTCAAGCATAATTGGGTACTATTATTTTTTGGTAATTACTTGCTTCACTCAGTTCTTAAGGATAACTTTTTTTACTTGTTAGAGAAGCATAATGTTTTTAATAGTTAGGTATACAGTCTGCTTTGTTTCTCCCTTGTCCGCAAAGCAAAAATGACACAATCACTATTTGAAGAGTCAAAAAGGTATTTGAAAAATACTATTTAAGAAAAAGGAAGAAATCTATACACTGAAAAAATTAGATTAGTTGATTTCTACTTCAAATATAATCATCCTTGCAGCGATGGAGGAGTAGCATTGCGCCAAAAATAATATCATGCTGCTCTAGCAACAAACTTATCTGATTCGATTTTATTGGTTTATAACCTTTCAGCTGGAGACTCTTCCTGAATTGATTGCTGGGGTTTGGTCTGATGACAGCAGTTTGCAACTTGAATGTACAACACAATTCCGGAAACTGCTTTCAATTGGTCAGTGTTGCTTTGCTTTTTTCCTAAATGTACTTCTGTTTGATCACCTTGACAATGAATGTTTTTCCTCTCTGTATCTTTGTGTCTTAATTAGTATGCGTGTTCACTTCTGGTTGTTTTGGCAGAACGCAATCCTCCTATAGAGGAAGTGATACAGTCTGGGGTAGTTCCTCGCTGTGTTGAATTTCTTGCTCGAGATGACTATCCTCAACTGCAGGTTTTTTTACAAAATCTATTATTTTTGTTTTTTGTTTTGCAGTTCCATCTTTATTTCTAATGTTTACATAATTGGCATCCTATAATCTAGTTTGAGGCAGCGTGGGCTCTTACAAATATTGCATCTGGTACATCAGAAAACACTAAAGTTGTGATTGATTATGGTTCTGTCCCAATTTTCATCAGACTTCTAAGTTCACCAAGTGATGATGTCCGTGAACAGGTAAAACTTTATATATAAGAGGGCTAAGCTTTCATGTTTCTTCTCATAATTGTCATGATATTATGTCTATTTTTCTAAAAAAAAATTGGGGTTACGGGAAGGAGTAATGGGGGAGAGAATTACAAAGTGGAAAATCAAACCCTCACTGGCAAGATGAAAGTTCAAGTATTCAACCAACTTAGCTACTAAGATTCTCCTGATATTGTATGTATTATGCCAATTTATTTCTGAGAAGTTAATAATTCTTTTATTTTGATATTTTTTTTTAAAAAAATTTATAGGCAGTTTGGGCTTTGGGAAATATTGCTGGTGACTCGCCCAAGTATCGTGACCTTGTGCTTGGCCATGGAGCTTTAGTGGCATTGCTGGCACAATTTAATGAGCAGGCAAAGCTATCTATGTTGAGAAATGCTACCTGGACATTGTCAAACTTTTGTAGGGGAAAACCTCAGCCACTGTTCGAGCAGGTTTGACTTTAAAGATAAAGTTTGTTTGATCTTTTCAGATATTTATATTACTTTTAAAGGTTATGCCTTTTAAAATTCATCGCGCAGACAAAAGCGGCACTCCCCACTCTTGGTCGCCTTATCCACTCAAATGATGAAGAAGTCTTGACAGATGCATGCTGGGCTCTTTCATATCTTTCTGATGGAACTAATGACAAAATCCAGGCTGTTATCGAAGCTGGAGTGTGTTCCCGCCTTGTTGAGCTGCTACTGTGAGTTATAGATCTTACTTTTGAGGGTTTGTCTTAGGCTTTCGATATGTTAAAATCATAAGTTTCTTACTCCCTTCATCTTCTTTTCGTGAGTAGTCATTCTTCACCATCTGTTCTCATTCCTGCCTTGCGCACTGTTGGTAACATAGTCACAGGAGACGATATCCAAACTCAGGTATTTATCATCCTCCCAGCCAATTTTTCATGTTTGATTTTTTTTTTCGTTTTCCCCTCTTCTCATCCTTAATTGAGTCTTTGTGTAAACATGAATTCTCAATATCTAATCCATCAGTACGTCAGATGTATCTTCATCTTTTTGTTTAGGTAAATTATGCTGGTCAGATAAAAAATATACTTAAAAATCTAGCTTTCGTCAATGATAATTCAATTTTTGTAATAATTCTGATAGTCAACTATATCATTATCATAATATGAAAGAAAAGAGGAGTAAAGATTGGGCTAGTCAATTAGTTCTCATTAAGTTTCTACCATGTTTAAGAGAGGTTACTCATGGAAGTCTTCGCTAATTCATCCGTGTACTACAGTCAGTCTTCAGTTATCACGTTTGCCTACCTGAGTAGGGGGTTAGTGGTGTTTGACTGTTATGATTATTTTTAGAATAAACTTTCCATTGCCGAACTGCTCACTGGGATAGTGTTGCACCACATATTTACGGAACAAATGGTGTTACATCTCTATTTGTTCTGTAGGAGAAAAAATAGGGAGAGGAAATTTTCTAAATTTTTGGTCCCTGAAACGTAAGATGAGTGAAATTGAGTTAACTTCTTTGCTATCCTGTTATTCTCCTACCAAGGTAGGGAAGCTCTAACAGGGTAGTATTGTACGGCAGATGCATGTTCTCTTTCAGTGAGGAGTTATTTGCAACCTTCCATTTTTGTTACCTCTCAGACGTAGTGGAAATAAAATGGACATAAAAACTACATCTTTTGGTTGTTGAAGCAAATTATGTCCTACCTAATTTATCAGCTGGATTCTTTTTTGGTGGACATTGATGAATCTATATTGTTTAGGTTATGATTGACCATCATGCTCTTCCCTGCCTTGTTAACCTGTTGACGCAAAATTACAAAAAAAGCATTAAAAAGGAAGCTTGTTGGACAATCTCGAACATTACAGCTGGTAATAGAAATCAAATTCAGGTATGTTGTATGGTAATTGACAATTTGTGCTTCTTTATCAATTGACAGAGAACTGAAAATAAGTGAAGAAAGAGAACCTTTGCAAGATGATTCAGTTTTGTATAATGATACTGAAAGGGTTTTTAATTGAAATAGATTGTGATCGAGGCTGGCATTATTGCCCCTCTTGTATATCTGCTACAAAATGCTGAATTTGAGATAAAGAAAGAGGCTGCTTGGGCAATTTCAAATGCTACGTCCGGTGGAAATCATGATCAAATCAAGTATGGTTCCTTTAGCATATTCAGTTTCATCTGCTTAACCTTACATCTAGTTTGAAGCTCACATGTAAATTGATTTCTAGGTTCTTGGTGAGCCAAGGTTGTATAAAACCATTGTGTGATCTTCTGGTATGTCCTGACCCAAGAATTGTCACTGTCTGCTTGGAAGGGCTTGAGAATATTCTGAAGATTGGGGAAGCTGATAAGGATCTAGGAAACACAGAAGGCGTGAATGTTTATGCCCAGTTAATCGACGAGGCTGAAGGTCTAGAAAAGATTGAAAACCTCCAAAGCCATGACAACACTGAAATCTATGAGAAAGCAGTGAAGATCCTCGAAACGTATTGGTTGGAGGAGGAAGATGTGCCGGTTTCATTAAATGAAGATCAATTCGAATTCGGAGGGGCCGATATATCTCTTCCATCGGGAGGATTTAACTTCAGTTGATGGGGTATGTTATTGTTCCCTTCTTTTTTATGATTATTTCCTCTCTGTTGACAACGGTTTCCTTTGAAAACTTTTGTTCTTTTGAGCACCTGTTTTATGGTGTAAATTATTTAGCATTAGGATGTGTTAAATGGTGTTTGAGCGATGATGTAAAGCTAGTCAACCTTACCTTTGATTTAGCAAAAATGGTTTGTTGCAGTTAAAACTTGTGGTAGTTTCTTAATGTTTTATTCTTTGCAGGTTCGGCTAGCAGGTCAGTGAGTGGTTTTAAATTGGAAAAACATCCTCTTTAAACAATGTGTAGAGAGAGTTGTCATCTACTTGGATGAGGTTCGGATTTTACATATATTTTCTTCTATTTATTGATGGAGTTGGTGTTGTATAAGTTACCTTTTTTTTCCCCTAGACTAAACATATTGGTGGTGGTGGATATTATATATATATATATAATATATATATGTGTATACATGTTAATGTACAAGTCATACCTGGGCTCTCCATGACATTATTTGGTGTAAACATATACTTATTTCCATCTTTTTGTACCCTTATATGGCTTTGTTTCCATCTCTGTACCCTCATTTGGCATTATCATAGTAGTTGCTTTCTGGCTTAAGAAGAGATACTTCATTTACAAGAATGAGGTGCTGAAATTACTACCAATATGGAATGTGTTTGCTTCTTTTTGATCATTTGATATATTTATATGTTCATTTTAGGGTTTTGAGGAGATAAATGGCTTTAGAGTTTCTTGGTCTTCTTACCACTTAGCTTGATTTATACACTGAGTGCGGTCCTCAAGCCAACCCAAATCCACATTATAAAAAAGAACTAACAATATGCTTAACAAAGTGTACATTAATATTAATGAAAAATGAGTTTCGAGTTTTACGTTCTAATATGGCAAAAATCTACTGCGAAAAATTAAATGCATGTTATAAGCCGTTAATTTAATGTAGTGGAAAATCTAAAAAATTATTTACACAAAAACTTGAAATTCTAGAGAAGTTAGCATCTCAAAGAAATAACAGCGCACAAATACAAAATTTTTGAAATTAATCAACAATGAGAATGTGCTAATTCTACAGCCACTTTTATTTTTACAGCACCAAAAGTTGAAAACAAACTAGAAGTAATAATAACAGCTTTTTCATCAATCAAGATCCACTCTTTTTTTATGGAAATAATTGGGACCCCCAAAATTATTACTGCTCCACTACTACTTGTTCATCTGCTCCATCTCTTATGCCTTTCTTTCTTGATATCTGCAAATTGTACAAAACCTTAAAAAATATAAACAGTTATAAAATAGTAGTCTTGTTTAGAGGGTTCAAAATTAGAGCAAGAATAAAATTGCAACACCAAAAATGAGACAAGTGACTAAAGGGTGTCTTTCTAGGTGAATGGATTTGGAGGTAGGTGGTGGTGGGCTGTGAAAATAGAAAGGAAAATATGGTACAATTGGATTTGGAGGTGGTGGAGTTGGGTAGTTATTAGTTGGTGGTGGATAGTTTCCACCACCATTCCCATCACCCCCGCCACCACTGTTGCCCCCGCTATTGTTCGGGGGTGACACATAAACTGGTGGCGGGGGTGGGCAAATATAGCCCGATGAAGAGGGTGGATAAAGTTGAGGAGGAGGTGGTGGGGGTGAAATTGGCTGACAAGGGTTGTCACAAGAAGAGCACATTGTGCAAGAAAGTTGGTCTTTGGCCATAGCTGTGATTGTTGACATAGCTTGAGAATAATAGTGGTTGAGTGAAATCAAGAAAAAGAGAGTAAAAATTTGGAAAATGATTTGAGAATGTGGGGGTGAGAGAGTCCCCATTTTTATTTATTTTTGATCAAATATGGGGAAGAAAGTTTGGGGATATAAAAAGAAAGTAGAAGGAAAAGGGTAGCTTATATTATGTCACCATAAAATATGAAGGAGATGAGTGAGAAACAAATTTACAATTTAAAATGTAGCAAATGTGTACACACAAATTAGAAGAGAATTCTAACTTGAATAGTCATGTATATTACTTTTTTTTTTTTTTTTTTTTTTTTTTTAGAATTTGATAAACTCTTTACGACTATTTCACGTAAGGCTGAAGAAAACAATTCTATTCAAAACTAAAATTTGATTTTTTTTTTGTTGAAATTATGTTGGAAGATATAATTAAGGAAATATGATTATATTTGTTTAATCGTTTAAGTGGAAATAAATCTATCTCAAGCTTGATAAATGATATCATATCAACATATACTCTCATGTTAGGAAGTGTGCAGAAAAAATCATAAATTAAAAAGAATGATCTAGTTTGACTTGGAACAATGTATAAGAAAATAAAGAAGACTTTTTAATCTTGTGGTTCTAAATTAAAGTTATGTCAAATGTTTCAAAATGTCCTTTAATCTTGTGGTGTTAAACATCTCACCTGAAAAGTTAAAGTCTTAGTGTTGTCAGAAAAAGAAAGAGATCATTCTTTTTTAAACAAATTAAAAAGAAAATAGAGACATTCTTTTTGAAACGGAGGGAGTATATATTGAGAAGTATTTTTACTAACAAAAAAGAAATTTGATATATAAAAGCGAAGCTAGTAAACTGCAGATTGATTTGATCAAATTCAATAAATTTTGCTTAAAAAATATATTTATACTAATAAATTTATTGAACGTTTAATTCTTTTATGTTATAATAAATTCCCTTCATAAAATTTCAGAATTCGTCGCTGAGTTATACCATGGGAGATTGCATGTGTATTAATGAGCGTACCTTTATTCAATCGTTTATTATAATGACAAAGAAAATAACAATATGCATATTACTACAATTTTTAATACATTGCAAGGCTGGCGCTTTGTCTGGGCTGCTACCACTGAAATTCTTCATTTATCTTTTCGTCACGATCTAAATACTTTTTTCATTGTTATCGTGGAAATTCAGTTAGCGTTAAATTTACATTCTATTTGATTATAATTTTTTTTTCTAAAAAATAATAAAAAAACATTATCATTTGTTGGAAAAAGTAATAATGTAGGTATTTTATGGAATTTTTATGAAAAAAGTAAAACATTATTTTTCTGTTAGTTATTATTGTTTCTATTTTATGAGCGTTATATAAAGCTATATTATTATTTTATCGCGTCGAATCATTGAAGAAGTTATATATTTATTTTATAAGCATTTTTTTATTGTGTAAATTGAAAACTGAACTGTTAATAAGGACCAAAACCAACAAAAATGTCTTATTAATTTAGTTATTGATTAAGTATATTTAAAAATTAAAAATCAATAAATTACATTGATACTACAATTCAACTAAACTGATCGATGCACACTCTTAATTTAAAATATTTATCTAATTTTGTTTTTAAATTACTAATATATTTAAACTATACTTACCTTCTACATTTAATTTTGAGATTATAAATTTAAGTCATCAATACAGTAAAAAGTAGTTGGGGAGGTAAAAATAAAAAGATGTTTGAGTATCTAAAAATAGGGGAAAAAACAATGCACCAATGACGTGGTCTTTGTCTTGACAACCTCACCGACAATGACAATACTTCCCTTTTAAAACTTATCACTTACATTAATACTAAAATACTTTTACTTTTTTGAAATTTAATTTACTATTTTTTTGAAAGATTAATTTAACATTTAAAAGTTATATAGAAAAATCTTAATAAGTTGGTCGTAATACATGTAATTTAACTTTTAAAAAATAAAATAAAATATGATTAATATTTTGAGACGGATAAAATAATATTATATTTTTTTAATATGATAGATAATACAATACAATATTAAACTCTTCGCAAAATGCGGTTAAGGTATTACCTTGGAAACATAAGAGAGATACTCCTTAGTTCCGAGAATCTTGTGAAAAAAAAATAAAAAATTCAACGCCATTCACCTAAATCAAGGGACTATAGTTCTTTAATCGTATGATATTCGTAATTTACTGATTAGATTAATGAAAATTTTAATATGCAAGACTCAATTAAGAGAAAAAGGTTTGTAATAATTTTTTCTAAAAATAATTTTTAAAACTTGAATTTGAAATAGTTAATTAGAGATTTCATCTATCCCCCAAAATTACCATATTCGTCGGTGGTATTTGAAGCATTTTTTTTGAATAATACGTTGTCAAATTAACTGTTCTTACCAAATACTTCCTCAACTTTGATTTATTTGTCTTATTTTTCTTTTTATCTGTATAAAAATGTATTAAAAAAATTACAAATGTCCACATTGCATGTGCAAGACCGCAAGAATAAATAACATGTAGATTTGACATATTTTTAAATCAAATGTACATATTCTTAATTTTCTTAAACTCCGTATCAAGTGAAGATCAAACAAATAGAAACGAAGAGAGTACAAGTTAATGGGCCTTCAAATGAACATAGAACCCAGTTGAGTTGAAAGACAATCTTCAGCCCATACCCAATTCCCTCCACTTTAAATCTGCCAAAATGAAATTTGAATTTACATTCAAAATTTCATCCCAAAGAATGAAACAGAAAAACACAAAGAACAAAATCCATGTCAATCGCAATGAAGGTTTCAAATTCATCTTCAAATGTTCATCCACCTTATTTACAGGTAAATTCTAATTTATAGAGCTTTACACTTTCATTTTTGTTTGATAGATTCGATAGTAAATGCTCCTATACACTGTCAATGATGTGGACTATGATTGCTGAGTTTAATTGATCCAAATTTTGTGATAGATCATCATAATAGATTATGAACCTATAATAATTTCACAAGTGTAACCGGTTTGATGTTTATCACATGGAATTTGGAACAAATCAAATTTGAATTTTGGATCCGTCTTTGTATGATGTATTTCACCGTGCCTCAGAAATTCAAGTTTTAAATTTATTTCTAAACGTCCATCCACCATATTACACATACTATTTATAATATTTTGTTAGTTCGAAGCTGAGTTGAGATGTTAACTCGAACTTGATATGAAGTTTTGATGATTTAACGAACTTATCGATCTAACAAGGAATCAGATCCTTGTTATTGGAATGCTGACAGTGAGATGAATGATAAACTCTGTGTGAGGTATATTTGTGTGCTATCATCAAAAAAAGGGATAATGTTATATTCTAGGTGTTTTGATGATCCTCACAAATGCGGGGACTTGGTACCTGGCAGAGTTCTCTCGTCCAAATACAAATGGGGTACAGTTGTAAATGATGTCATATCAGGTGGTAGGTGAAAAGTGTAGTGTCCTACACCAATAAGAAGAGCGAAAGAGATAATATATTTCACCATAAATTCGTTGAAACCATCCCATTAGCTGAAGGCCTGTTGTTGGAAAAGTTGTGCACCTACGGCATCAGAGGTGGTAGCTTTTCTGACAACTGTCTTTTCACCTTTTCACATCGCAGTCTTGTGGGGACCATGTCCCTTGCTTGCGGTCTTGTTATAATATGTGCATTCACTACCAGTCAACGGACCAGGTCTCTTGACACAGAAGAATAGTGCAGAAGATTAAACACTATGAAGAACACAACACAAGTAGTTTACGCGGAAACCTCCTTGCTCAAGGGAGTAAAGCCACGACCTGTTGCACATGAGTTACAACCGTCTTCACTAATCTTCTCAAGCAAAAGTGAAACTCGTACAATCAATGTGAGAAAAAGTTATTAATCTCACGATCAAGTAATCTACCTATTACTTGAAGAGCCTAAGCGGATATAACACTGCCCACTAAGCTATCACCCCTAGATAACTTAAAAATTTCTAAGAAGATACCACACCGCCCACTAAACCATCTAACTCTAGATGACTTAGACTTTGACTAAGCAACAAAACAATATTGCCCACTGAATCAGTTAACCTTAACTGATTTAGACTTTTACAAACCCAAAACAAATATCAGAATCCTTTATAGATTTACAATGTAAGTACATAGACACAAAGCTCTAAATACAACAAAGGTTCTTCTTTACTCTATCAGGTCCTTCTGTTGAGTTGAACAATGTTCTTCCTTAAAGATTGCCTTCTGTTCAAGCTTGTGAATTTTCAGCGAAAATCCAAGTTTAATTTGCCAAGTCTTAAATTTGTGTTTGTTGGAAAGAGATAATATATTTCACGAAAAATTCATTGAAACCATCCCATTGGTTGAAGGCTGGCTGTTGGAAAAGTTGTGTGCTTACCGCATCAGAGGTGGTAGATTTTCTGACAGCTGTCTTTTCACCTTTTCACGTCGCAGTCTTGCGGTGCAAACTTCTTTGTGAGTTCTTAAAAAATCTTGTTGACTGACTTCCTTCTTTGGATGAATGAATATAATATGGTGTTTGTCATGCTAAAAATATCAAACATAAAGAGTTACTATCCGTTGGACAAACACCCTCTTCCATTCTGATTAGTGTAGTACACTGACGCCTCACAAACCTCTGACGTGACAGCTTTACAGCTGTAACCAATTATGTATCTGATAGAGGAAGCTCTGTCTGGGACCAGGTCCCTGCATTTGTGAGATACTGAAACATTCAATCTCGTCCGCTCTTCTTATTGGTGTAGGACACTGCAATTTTCACCTACCACTTGATATGACAGCTTTTACGACTGTACTCCATTTTTATCTGGACGAGAGAACTCTGCTAGGGACCAGGTCCCCGCATTCGTGAAGATCATCAAAACACCTAAAATATAACATTTCCCCCCTTTTTGATTATAGCACACAAATATACCTCACACAGAGTTTATCATTCATCTCACTGTCAACATTCCAATAACAAGGATTTGGTTTCTTGTTAGATCGATAAGTTTGTTAAATCATCAAAACTTCATATCAAGTTCGAGCTACAGCTTCGAACTAACATTTTCCCCCTTTTTGATGATAACATACTTATTCACCAGTTCCCTCTATCAAAAAGAATTCTTGGGATAACTGGAGTTTAATCATCCCTAAAGTTTGTCAAATCATCAAAACATCAGCATATCATTTTCCCTTTTTTTGATGATGACAAACATATTCACCCATATCGATAGGACCAGAACCTTGTCAGGTAGCAAACATTTATTCCCCCTATCAGCATGACCATATCTCTTCAAGTAGCTACCGTTGATTCCCCCTATCGATGTGACTATGTCTTCTTCAAGCAGTTACAACACCATTGATCTTGTACCTTACCTTAACGACTTTCCCCCTTTTGACATCATAAAAAAGGGTTAGAGCAATAAACCAAGTTGACAGAAATATAGTTCCAGCAAATTTATGGCCACTTGGGCAACACTGATCATGAGTAAAAAGGTATAAAGTAATGAGACAATTCAATAGAAACAAGACATTTTTCATCCATAAACAAAAGATCAGCCATCAAAGCATTGCAAATATGATTACAAATGAAAACCAGAACAATACCCAAAAGGAGTAATGAGGACTGGCATAGAGAGATAAGAAGAGAAGGAATGACTTAGAGGCAAGGGATTGAAAGAATAGAATTAATAGAGTATATCCCTTAGCATAAGATTTTCAGAATCATCTGTTAACATTCATCATGTTGTGCAGCCCAACCTATATGTTGAACTCTCAAAGCTACCAATTTTTATTTTTTTGGTTTTGGCACCTGGTCCCTTTGATAGTGTTGTTTCAAAAGCTTGACTTTTAGACAACCCATTTCAGTATTCTAGTTAACACGAGCAAATGTCATAGCTTCCAACACCAGCATGAGTTTCTCATAACAGAAAGATTGGTAAAACAAACAACTCAACGCCTCCGAGATGAATAGATCAACAATTGAAAAACCAAGAATTATATATATATATATATATATATATATATATATATATATATATATATATATATATATATATATATATATAGAAAAATTTGAGTTCTCATAATATCAACTTCACCCTTTTTGAACATCATCTTTTCCACTTCTTCATTTTTCATGGAGGACCAGATCTTTCTTCACACTTAAAACACTTTAATCAGAGAGTTATCCAGCAAGAATAAAGGGGGTTAACAATTTAAAGTGTGTTTGGAAAGAAGATAAAAGAGAATTTCGAAACACCCTGATATTTGGAAGGTAACTTGATTTTTCTGGGGAAATAGAAAGAACTATGGAATATAAAGAAGGAGAAAATGAGGTATTATTTTGGCACTCAAAAGATGGGACAACAGTCAGATACCAGAATGAGAAACATGTGACAGTTTCAAGGTTCTCATGCATGACTCAAACTGCATTGTTAAGAGTGCTAACCTTCGAGAAAAGACCAGTCCCTCTCTGTAGTTTGAATATGATTGCCTAGATTTGTCCTAACCTCCTCTTTCCTTCAGCCCTTTTTCCATGTGTGTATACCTACAAAAGGTATGAAACTGAACTTGCTAAAACATACATAACTGAAAAAGGATACAAGCTCCCTTTGCATAGTCATGAAAGAGTTGATTGCTTCAGGCAGGATCCATTCATGAAGATTTTAGCATTTCCATCATCAGCTTGATTATTTCAGCCAAATTTTTAAGAGCTTCAAACTGCTGCTTGGCTTACAAGAGTTAATTCCATCAAGCTGAACTTGTTACATTTATTGCCTTAGTTGATCAAAGAGCAATTGAATCTTGCCTTTTAATTTCCCATGAGTGAAAGATCAATGTATAACATAATCCAGTCTTTAGGTACTTTTTCCATTAGCTTGATAACCAGCATAATCAACATCACGATGTGCTCCAAATCAAAAAGTCTGTTGATGGACAAAATAGAACCAAGTCCCCTTCTTCAAATATCTTTGTATTCTACTAGCAGCCTTTAAAAGTGATTTCTTTGTACATAAGCAGAGTCATTGAACCCGGTTCATCGGCATGCAGCTTCAAGTTAGTGCCCAATAAAGTATGAATTGTCCATCCACCCATAACGTGAAACCTTTTCAGCAGCTTCTTCAAACTGGTACCAGGTTTCTTTCTTTGTTCAGACAACAATTACTCTGATCACGTTGTGCTACCTTCTTCTCTTCATCTAAGTTATTGTGAGTACACACTAGTCCTAGCTTAGGACTTTAGTGAAGATTTTCAAGACACTCAATCTTCCATTTTGCTTGCAAAACATCATGATGACATTGCCCCTTTGTAACATTGTCTTGACTTAAAGTATGTTAAGCCATTTGAGCAGCTTACAAATGTACTTTTATTGACAACCAACGGTACCGTTTGAGTTTTGCTGAACCTATAGCTCTAAGAATAATTCTCTCATCGTGCTCATTTAGAACCGACTACCCATGAATGCAACAAACTTTTCACACAATAATTCAAAAGATAGCTCGAAAGATGAATTCATCAATATACAATTGAATGATCATCAACTCTTTTCCTAGCGTATTCAAAGAGAGGGTTTTTTTGACTTACCTCACTTGAAACCATTGTTGAAGAGGAACTTAGACAACTAATCAGCTTGTTGGGGAACCGACTGTCAAAATTTGCTTTTTTCAAGCTGAGCTTGATCACCTTCTTCATTCTCACCTTCAGAATTCATATTTGAACTGCATCATCTTTGTTCAGCAATGTCTAGAGGACCGGTTACCTCATCAGGTTCATCATCTGCATCAACTTCCTTGAGATTGTTGGATTCATGAAGAGAATATTCTGCAGCAAGCTCACTATTTATAACTTCTCAATTCTTCTACACTCATCAAAAATTGCATGAACATCTTTTTCAATGCACACATTTTATACACCGATAAGCCTTGCTGGAGTAAGAGTATCCCAAACACACTTTTTCAATATCATCATTTTTGTCATAAAAAATGTTACATTTATCACTTCATCTCACAAAATATCGAAAGATTAACAGCCTGCATATTTAACCTGAAAGATGGTCTGATTTGCTTCTCCTTAACATCATCGTCACAACCTTTGTCATCTGTAAATATCATTTTATGCAGACTGGGACCAGGTTCATTGACATAGGTTTGTGCAGCAAAGCAACACTCATGATCACGTCTCTTGAATCATACCTCAACATTCATACCTTGAGCATTAAGTTCAATGAGACTATCACGATGAGCATTAAACAGATCAGCAATATATATGCTCTTGCATCTCTTTTCTATCAAAAGCATATCCGATAAGAGCTTAACTTCATTTCATTCATCACAAATCTACACCAAAAATGTAGCATTTCTTGCCATTCGCCAAAGCAGACACCTCTACCTTGAAGTGCCTTGAGAGAGAGGAAGTTTTGTAACCTTCTTATTCATGTGTTTTGAGCATCTGCTATTTATAAACCAACACTGTCTACTTCCTCTCTTTTGCACAAGAATTACTTGTTAGACTTAGGAACCCACTTCAAACAGATTCCCAATAACTGTTAAAAGACTTAACAAGAAACCTTCCTGTCTAAGGGGGCAAAGTGTTCTTGCTAAAATAATAGCGAGGACCACGTCTCTTGCGTTTCGTTTCCACATTACTGTCGGATCTGACAAATTTAACACGAAGACCAGGTCCCCTTTCTTTATTTTTTTAATTATTTTCAAATGGGACAAACTTCACATGCTTTTCTTTAGCTCTTTTCCACTGTTTAGAATAATTTGACGAACTTTCTTCAAATTTTTCCAAAATTGGACAATCTTTCTTAAGATTTCCATCTCGACCACAATTCTCACACAATAGATTGTCAGCATCAGGAACATTTTTTCTTCGAGGATTGTAGGAGGATTTTATCTTGTCACAGCCCAACCCTATTCTACTATTGTTGACCTGACCGATCAGATTTGTAAGAATCATAGAGGAATTGGTCCATTTGAGAGATTTTTCGAGTTTCTCTTTTACACGGACCAGGTCCCTCTTTAACTCAAGATTTCTTTCTAATGCAATTTTGGTCTTCATTTCAGCAGTGTGCAACTTATTCCCAAGCTCCAACTGCAAGTTGCCTGCCTCATTCTTTCCCTTAAAAGTTGTATTAGTTACCCCTTTCATCATTTTCTTCAGTTCTAGATCTTCAACTTCTAGAACAAGCATTTGACTTTTAATATCAGATATTTGGGTAAGAAATGCAATTTTTTCATCTTGATAGATATTTAGACTGTTGTTTATCAAATCAAGTAATACAACTGCTAGCTTTCTCCACTTGCTTGAAATAAGATAGAGTTACCTTTTCATCAGCATCTTCCTCGTCTGACTTTGCCATGAAATCATTATCTATGTGTTTGAAGTACCGTGGTTTCACGGTACTTTCAATGTTCTTTTCTTAAATTAAGTGTGTGTCTAAGACCTTTTTGTAAGGTTTTAATGTAGTTTTCTTGTTGTTTGCATGAAATCTATCCAAAAGGATAACGTGGGAGAATTATGCTGAAAATTGCAGAAGTGACGACCTACAAATCCATTGACGGTTTGTCATGACGTCGACGGTCCATAGGTGGCCACCGTCGTACGAAGAAAAAGGCCATTAAAGGAAGTTGGGGAATTTTGACTTAGTGTGGGGATACAGAGTCTCTCGGCAGACGGTCATAGCCATGACAGACTGTCCTTCACATCCGCCAATGTTAATAGAAAGTAGCACCAGTACCCATCTTCAAAAGATTCTAAGTATGTAGGAACGGAAACCATCGACGGACTGTCGTGCACGCAACGGAACGTCATCCATGTCCGTCGATGGTAACATAAAGTTGGTGAAGAAAGCAGTAGAAAAAGAACTTAAGTATGGAACGACGGAGGGCCTCGACGGTCCGTCGCGCTCTAGTCGTCTACTAAGACGCGTTTTTGGGAAGATTTTCCTTAAATAGATTTTCCTTTTATGTTAGGACTTGTCTATTATAAATACTTGTAAAAAACTCTTTTTTGGGGTTAGACTCTTGGATATTTTTTAGTTTTATTGTTCTAAGTGTTGAATTTTGAGATTTTCGGGAAATTACTTTATTTTCCGGAATCGTTTGTTGTAAGTTTTTGATTAATTCAAGTAATTTTCTGGATTTTCTTGAATCTCATCAATGTAAGTGCATGAATTCTTATCTAATTAATATTAATTGTGTGATTATTAATATGGGTAACTAAACTACATAACTTGGGTTATGGGAACCATGGGTAAATAACAAGGTAAAACCTAGCTAAAATAACAATTCTCGAATAGTATCTTGCATATATTGATAATTCTTTTTAACTAGTACACACATTGAAACTCGCCTTGTTTCTACTTGCCGGACCAAGGATGTAGATAATAAGAAAGAATTATCAACATAGATTTAGTATACACTATAATAGGCTAGTGTCGCTTGGTGTGAAGTAACAAGTAAGCCAAACATCGATTATGATGCTTAATATTAGGTAAAGGTAATGTTTAGTAAAGCATACACACGTAGCCAGACCAAGGAATCAGGGATACATAACTTACCACTTTGCATGCAAGATACTAGGTTATGATTGTTATAGTTAGAATTACCAAGTTATGAACTTGTGGGGAAAACTTAAGCCTAGTTAGTCTCATTACTTGATAAAAAACAAATCTTTGAACTTGTCACTTATTTACTTAGAAATAACAAATTACATTTGTAATTTAAAACCCCCCTTTTGTTATTGTTTTTGGAAAGGACTTGACTAAATAAAAGTAATAAAATAGTAAGTTAAAGTTAAGTCTAAATCACTTTCCTCGTTGGATCGACCCCAACCTCATAGTTGGGTTCTTTAATTGATACAACCGCTTATACTTCATAATTTTACTTTTTCTCTTTGTTTTTGTCTCTAGCAGATCTAACTTCCTATGGGACCTTCGCGTTCAAGAGAATGTCGTTTGGGGTTATGTAATACACCAACCACATTTCAAAGATGTATGATGTCAATATTCTCCGATATGGTGGAGGACACTATTGAGGTGTTTATGGATGATTTTTCAGTGGTTGGTGACTCCTTTGAGCGGTGTTTGAGTCATTTGTACGAGGTTCTTAAGAGGTGTGAAGATTGCAACCTTGTACTTAATTGGTAAAAATGTCACTTCATGGTGAAATAAGGTATTGTTTTGGGTCATCGCATTTCAGAGAAGGGTATAGAGGTTGATCGAGTTAAAGTTGAGGTGATAGAGCGACTTCCTCCACCTATCTCTGTAAAAGGTCTAAGAAGTTTTCTTGGGAGGGTAGACTTTTACCGGAGGTTCATTAAGGATTTTTAAAAGATTGCACATCCTTTATGAAATTTGCTTGAGAAAGAGTGTAAGTTTCATTTTGATGAATCTTGTCTTAAGGCATTTGCTGAGTTGAAGGAAAAGTTGGTGTCTACTCCTATGATCATTTCACCGAATTGAAGCAAGGCATTTGAGTTGATATGTGATACTAGTGGGGTTGCTCTTGGAGTGGTATTGGGACAAAGAAGGGACAAAATCCTTCATACCATTTACTATGCTAATAAAGCCCTTAATAAAGCCTAACAGAATTACACCGTTACTGAACAAGAGCTCCTTGCAGTAGTCTTTGCTTTCGAGAAATTTCGCTCCTATTTGCTTGGCACTAGAGTTACAGTGCATACTGCTCATTCTGCTTTGAGATTTTTGATGGCAAACAAGGATGCGAAACCGAGGTTTATTTGTTGGGTATTACTATTGCAAGAATTTGACTTTGAGGTAAAAGATAGAAAAGGGATCAATCAAGTTGTTGATCACTTGTCCTGATTAGAAGATTAAGCAATGAGAAAGTTGGGTGAAGAGCCTGAGATTGATAATACTTTCCTTGATGAGCATGTATTGGCTTCCTCCTAAGACTTGATTCCATGGTTTGCAGATTTTTTGAATTATCTGGCTAGTGATATCATCCCGCCGAACTTGTCCTTTCATCAAAGGTAAAAGTTCATGCATGATGTGAAAAAATTCTTTTGGGATGAGCCATACTTATATAGGAGTTGTGCCGATTGGGATTATTCGGCGTTATGTACCGAAAGTTGAGATGTTGATTATTTTGGAGGCATGCAATTCTTCGCTTGTAGGTGGGCATCATAGTGGTGTTCGGACTTCTAACAAGATCTTGCAATGTGGCTACTATTGGCCAATCATCCACCAAGATGCTCATGAGTTCGCGAAGGCATGTCATAAATGCCAAAGATATGGTGGCGTTTTGCCAAAGCAAGAGCTCCCTCTAAATCCCATTCTTGTGATTGAGTTGTTTGATGTGTGGGGCATTGAATTTATGGGCCCTTTTGTGAGTTCTCATGGGATGAAGTACATTCTTGTGGCGATCGATTATGTGTCTAAATGGGTGGAAGCTATCTCACATGTGAATAATGAAGGGAAGAGTGTCATCGCATTCTTGAAGAGAACATATTTTCTAGATTTCGCACCCCAAGGGCTATTATCAGTGAAGGGGAATCCCACTTTTGCAACAAGTTGTTTAAGGGATTATTGGAAAAATATGGGGTTCACCATAATGTGGACACACCTTACCATCCTCAAACTAGTGGGCAAGTTGAGGTGTCAAACGGGGAGATTAAGCAAATTTTGGCAAAAACGATGAATGCTAGTAGAACGAATTGGTCAAGGAGGCTTGATGAAGATCTTTGGTCCTACCGGACAGCATACAAGAATCCCATAGGCATGTCCGTATACCAACTTGTATATGGAAAGGCTTGTCACTTACCGATTGAATTAGAGCATAATGCTATGTGGGCAATGAAGAAGTTGAAAATGGATTGGAATGAGGCTGCGGAACAGAGGTTAAACGGGTTGAATGAGCTTGATAAATTTCGCTTGAAGGCATATGAAAGTTCAGCCCTCTACAAAGAAAAGATGAAGAAGTACCATGACCAAAAGTCCAAAAGATTGAGACGCACAATTTTTGGTTTGGGATTTGGTGCTTTTGTTCAATCTAGGTTGCTTTTGTTTCTGGGCAAACTCAAGTCCAAATGGACTGGGCTCTATTTGATCACCCAACTATTCCCTCATGGTGCGGTTGAGTTGGAGAAAAAAGAGGGTGTGAGGTTCAAGGTGAACGGGCATCGAATCAAAATATATTTAGGGCAATGCTGAAACGACGAAGAAAGTGATCGAGGCATACTATCTTGATGAATTCTGAGTCAAAAGTCCCCCGCCGTGCGACGACGTTTAATCAAGCGCTGATTGGGAGGCAACCCAATATGTATCCTCTAGCCAACTATAGGTTTTTCATGATTTTCTAGGCATAGTTGCATTATTTGTGCTTTTATTACTTATGTCATGTCTGAATGTTCCTTTATTTTTCTTTAGAAGTGTTGGCTAGAGCATAGATTAGGGTCCGTGTCCAAAATTTTTTCAGAAAATACAAAAAGATTAGCTTAATGGGTGTTAATTGTGCAGGTATCAAATCACCAGAAATCTACAAAAAAAATTGGTGTGCTGCACCCATCAACGAAACCATCGACGGACCGTCGTGTCATCGAAAAACCGTCGGTGGTATTCGTCATGCCCAGGTATGTGTTTCAAATTTTCCAATTTAGGGCACCCTCGACGGACCCCCATGACGGACAGTCGACGAGGAATTATCGCATCTTTACCTACTGACCCGACCCGACCCACCTGGCTGAATATTAAAAGTTTTAAACCTTTAAAGTTCCCACCTCTTCACATAACCCCTCATAATTGTTTCTCTCCTCATTTCCTACCATTTATCCCCACTTCATCACCATTAACTCCCATTCCCTCTCCATTTTCTGATTTCCCACATTTTCCCTAAATTCCCACAGTCCCTTTCTCTCCCAATTCTCCCAGTTTCTTCAGTCCATTGTCGGTCGGTGTTTGTGGTGTTTGTGTTGTTGTTCAACTACTAGTGTCTTACTTATTCTTCCTCTACTCCAGTTATCAAGTATGTTCTTTTGATCCGTGAATTAACTATCATTAATTTTTTGTTTTCTGATTAAACTTACTATGTTACTGTGTGTGTCTCCACTTTTGGACTCTTATTGCATGCTAGGAATCACCCCCATAGTCCTAAGTTCCCGAAGAACATTGATATTGAAAACGAAATGGGGTGTTTTGTTAAAAAAAATGAGTGTGTTTCCTGATTCTGTTTCTGGCCTAGGGTTGATAGGCTGTCAAAAATTGAATGCTAAAATTCGAAAACTTCTTGCCCTAAGGATGATGGGATGCTGGGTAGTTGCTTGGGAATCTTGGGTTGTTAAGGATACTCCGCATTAGTAAGTCTTGGGAACTAATTTTTGTCCTAAAGGACAGTACGAGACCCCGTTGTTGGACCGTCATGCCTTTAATGGACCGTCGTGGGGGTCTGTCACTCTCCACTTCTCATTCTTAGGCCAAGTGTCCCTCGATGGACCACTGTGACGGACCGTCGTACCTGTCAGAACCTTTGTTTCTGATATTTATAAATTTTAGTCTAAGTGTCCCTCGACGGACCCCTATGACCGACCATCGTGCCTTCGACGGTTCATCATGCACAATCGTCGACACTGTCAGAACCTTTGTTTATGATGTTTTCTAATTTTAGTTTAAGTGTCCCTCGACGGACCCCTATGACGAACCATCGTGCCTTCGACGGTTTGTCCTGCACAATCGTTGCCACTATCAGAGCCTTTGATTTTGATTATATACAAAAATATCACTTAGTGTTCCTCGACAGACCCCCATGACGGACCATTATGCCTCCGACAGACCGTCTATAGATCCGTCATGCAGTGCTGCAACTGCGCACTGCCATTCTATTTATGTTTCTACTTTGTTTCTTTCTTCTGTTGCATCATGTACTGGTGCTAATTGCTTTTCCTTGCAGGTACTAATGGCACCAAAACAAGACCGCGTCTAATCACAAAGGCGTTCCAAGTTCGTCGCCCCATCCGTACGGATGATCATAGGCTTAGATGATGAGCGTGACCTGGAATACATTCCACTAGGCACTCTCAGTCCCACTCGTGCTGCATGCACGACTAGAGCCACGCCCACGAAGGTGGCACCCGACGGATTTACTGCCTCCTTTTCTAAAGAGGAGCGCATACTATTCGGCACACCTTCTGGGTGTGCTGCATAGTCTGAGGGAGCATCTGTCTCCGAGGATGCTTCCGGTTCTGAGGAGGTCTCCGGGTTCGAGGAGGTCTCTACTCCCGCCACCGTATCCCAGTCTGCCTCTTTGATGAGGCTGATAGTGCTGACTCTGCTCCAGCACCCCAGACTCGCGTCCCTACTCCGGTTGTTGATCAACCCAATCGGTGGTGTGTTGAGGGACAATATCAAGTGTACACCGATGCCAAGTTACCGAATGACAAGGGGGTCATGACCCGGACCCTGAAACTAAGGCGGCGGGTTTTTACGGGGAGTATCCCCACCATGGCGGCTATTCATGAAATATTCACCAGGCATCAGTTGGAGTGGAGGCTCAAGATGTAGGCCACTACAGTGAGGAGATGGTCCGAGACTTCTACGCCTCATACGTGGTGACTCTCCGATGTCATCTAGACAGGCGGGCAGCCCCCACCAAACATGCTCCTTTAGATTACGTTAGAGTTGTGGTAAGCGGGTTGACATTTCCTTGCCGACTATCCACATGTTTATCTATGGCGTGAATGTTGATGCCACCCGAACACCTCTCACCGTCGAGTTTGACTATCGATGGAAATTGATAAAGATGGCCCGGTTCCAGTGTGAGCCAAAGTTGAGATAGTCCACCAAGCGGTGGGATTGCACAGTAGCTTTCCGTCAATGGCGAGGTTGCCGATTGGGTGCTGGAGCCCAAGGGAAGTATCAAGAAGACTAGCCTCACCTTCACAACCAAGTTTTTTGTGGTTACTAGTCCGACACTGCCTTTCCCCCACTGCAGCTGACAACATTGTCACTTGGGATCGTGCGGTACTGATGGCAGCGATAATTGCGGTGTTTGAGGTGGACTTGGCATGGCTACTATAGGCGGTGATCCACTAGAGGTCCTTCAAGGCCACTACTACTTACATTTTCCCGTGCATGGTTTTTGCTTTGTGTAGGTTAGCAGGAGTACCCGTGTGGCATATTGATGTGCTCAAGACCCTGGTTGGCACACTAGATATTAGCCTCATTCGGGATGAGGCCAATGGTTGGATCCCCACAGAGGGCCCCATCGAGATGTGCAATCGCTTGGTAAGAACCTAGCGGCAATGGTAGAGCAATACCAAACGACTAACCCGACTACATCTGAGTCTATCGACACTACTCCGGTCAAGTCTATCCCTAGTGGCAGCACCGCTTTGAGCTCCCCCCGCTCGACTCCATATGCTCTGACCTCGTCCCGCTTGCTAGGGTACAGAAACTTAAGGCCTAAATGGCCAAACTTCTGCACCTCATCCATCCTTCGATGCAGAGGTCTATTGTTGAGGAAGATAAGTTCTTATAGAGGAAGATAGCCCACCACACTCAGCGGAAGTTCATAGAGGTCCACAATCTCTTGGATGTTTTTGAGCTGCGGAATCTTGCTCGACCAGCCCCTACAATGGATGTGACAGCTCTCCAGGATACTGTGGACAGTCTTAGAGCAAACTTAGATACTATACTGGAGACTCGGGTGCCTGAGTCTAGGCTCCTTCTGCAGAGCCCGCTGAGGACACAGTATTGGCTGCCTTGTTCTCCACTGCCACAGTTCCACCACCTCCTCACGAGATCGTTCCAAGAGGCACAGAGTTAGAGATGAGGAGGAGTCTAGGGCGCGGAAGAAGGAGCGCCATGAGTTGAGGCTGCGAGGAGAGCCTCACTTATTGATGAGGAGGCCCGCGAATTGAGGGCTATAGAGTTAGTTGTTGGGGCATCTAGATCCAGAGTTGTTAAGGCTGAGAGGAGCACTACTGATGGTGCTGTTGTTGCTGAGGACACTGCTGAGGATGTATCGACTACCGAGGGAGCGGAATCTGGGCAACCGGACCCACCATCTTGTTGATCGCCGGTGCTTTGCGCCTTAGGTTTGCTTCACCTACCCACCCTATTTTATACACTTTTATGCATTGGGTACAATTGCATGTCTTTTTTTTGGGGGTGGGTAAATGAAAAGTGAGTGCTAGGGTGAAGTCTGAGTAGCCCAACTCATGATCCTCTCTTGGGGTTTTCTTGCCTGTTTTCTTTTTCCCAAAGAGATTGGTTGTTTTCATTGTTGAATCGGCCTGTTAGTATTGATATACCGTGGTTTCACGGTATAATTAATACTTTTTCCTTAAGTTTAGTGTGTCCGAAAGCCTTTTTGTGCTAATTTTGATATAAGTTTCTCTTTGTTTTGCAGGAAATCTGTCCAAAGCTGAATGCGGAGATTTTGAGCAAAAAAATGCAGAAGAGACCACCTACGGAGCTTATGACGGTCCGTCGTGCCTGTGACGGTCCGTAGGTGGCAGCGTAGTGCAGCTGCTGTAGGAAGATGGGGAAGTCTGACCAAGTGTGGGATTACGAAAGTTGTGACGGTCCATCATGGATACGACGGTCCGTCCTGCAGGTTCGTCGTGAAGATCAGAGAAGTGATCCCAGTACCCAGATTCCAAGAGTTGAAGTATTTTGAAACGAAGACCCTCGACGGACCGTTGTGCCTATGACGGTCCGTCATACTTGCCGTTGAGGGGAATGAAGAAGAGCAGCATAAGAAATTGCTAAGTATGGGACGACGGAGTCCATGACGGTCCGTCGCGACCACGATAGTTTGTCGACCCAGCCGCGTTTTGGCAGATTTCCAGTAATTAGAATCCTTGTTTAATTTGGTTTTTATTTTTTATAAATAGTTCGAAAAACCTTGTTTTTGAGGTTAGACTCTGCTAGATTAGACATCATATTGTTAGACTTTGTGTATGAGTGTTTGATTTTTGGAGATTCTTACAAGTGATTTTTGGTGATTAATCAAGCAAACTTTCAGACTTTATTCTTTCTCATTGAAGTAAGTACATGAATTTTTATTTAATATATTTGAATACTGTGTTTATGGCTATGAGTAACTAAACTCCATAACTAGGGTTGTGGGAACCATAGGCAAATAATGAGATAAACCCTAGCTAAAATAACAATTCTAGAATAGTGTCTTGCATGTATTAATAATTCTTTCGCTTAGAAGTCTTTTTAACGGATGATCAACGTTAGAACTCGCCTTAATGCTACTTGCCGGACCAAGGAGGTAGATAATAGGAAAAGAATTATTAACATAGATTTAGTGTATACTATCTAATAGGCTAGTATTGATTGGTACGAGGTAATAACTTAGTCAAATATCGAATACGATGCTTAATATGAGGTAAGGATAAGGGTTAGGATAGCAACACACGTAGCCGGACCAAGGTGCGGAGTGAGATTTTCTAGATGCCGGACCAAGGATTAGAAATACATAACTTATCACTTTGCATGCAAGATACTAGGAAAGAATTGTTATAGTTAGAGTTATCAAGTTATGAACCTGTGGGGAACACGTAAACCCTAGTTACTTTGATTAATTGATTAAAACCCAAAATTAAAAGCTGTCAAGTGTCTCTTTCAAGTTCGTTATTTATTTTCACTTATTTAGAGATAGAACCCCCCTTTTTATATTTTTACTTTCCAAGAAAGTTATCGACCAAACGATAGTAATACTAGGTTAAAGTTAAGTCTAGACTATTTTACTCGTGGGAAAGATCCCAACCTCACTAGTTGGGCTATTTACTTGACACGACCACTTTACTTCTCATTTGAGAAGTAAGTTTGAGCGTATCAAATTTTGGCGTCGCTGCCGGGGATTTTAGCTTTTAGATTAACTTGAACTTATTACTAAAGTTTAGTTGATATTTTCTTGATTTTACTTTGTTTTATTGTTTTTGATTTCCTTTCAGAACTATCCTCCTTGTATGCAAAATACACGGAGAGGAAGAGAACCCTTGTTTCCCTACGATCACGAGCTAGAGCGTACACTGCGCAATATGAATCGAAACTTGGGAATAAATGATGAGGATCCAAACCAGAACATCCCAGATCCAGTGGATGTTCATGGTCAGATGTTATCCGACGCTCCGGGTGAACATCAACAGAGGGGACAAAATCCCGTTCCACGGCCCCAAGCATACTACAGAGGGTATGATAACATAGCAGACTCGGATGGGCCACTTGTCTTGCCCCCTCTACCCATAGGCCACACTTTTGTGGTAACTAGTAGCCTGATGCAAATGCTCACTGCCAGAGGTTTGTTTTCAGGGCTACCTTCTGAGGATCCACATGCCCATATAGCTAACGTAAGGGCAGTGTGTAAAAGTTGTGTGGGGAGGCCTGATTTGGATCTAGATGTAATAGGTCTCAGAGTGTTTCCTCTCTCACTAACGGGAGAGGCTGCTATGTGGTTCACTGAGCTCCCATACAACTCAATCTTCACTTGGAACCAACTACGGGATGTCTTCTTAGCACGCTACTATCCGGTCTCCAAGAAATTAAACCACAAAGATAGGGTGAACAACTTTGTGGCACTACCAGGAGAGTCAGTTAGTAGTTCTTGGGATAGATTCACCTCATTCTTGAGAAGTGTTCCAAATCACCGTATTGATGATGAGTCACTGAAGGAATACTTCTATCGGGGACAGGATGATAACAATAAAGCGGTGTTGGACACTATAGCAGGTGGATCTTATGGAGAATGCCCTTATGCTGAGATTGCAGAAAAACTAGAGAAAATCTCCCGAAATAACAAAGCTTGGAGCACTAGGAAGTCCGATACAGGGAGAAACACCATCGCAGTGTAGTCCACTCACAACCCAGCCACAGATGATATTCGTGAAGAAATGGCTCAGATGAGATTTGAGCTTGGGTTGGTACTAAAACATGTCACTGGGGGTGCAGAAAAGATAAAACTACTTGGCTAAACCACCACCTCTAAACGATGAGTGTTATTATGAGGAGGATTCCTATGCAGTAAATGAACAGATGAGGGGTTTCCGACCAAGTGCCCAAGGCACTAATCAGGAAAATTGGTGCCAAGGTCAAGGGAACCAAGGTCGGAACTATGGTAACTACAATCGTGAGGGTCATTATGTCCGAGATGGAAACTACAATTGCGACAACAACTTCAACAGGGGTAGCTATGGTAACAGAAACGACAGGAATGGACCCTATGTTCCTCCTCAAAATCGTGAAGCTACTCCTAGGGATGGTGGAGGTAGTATGTCGCGAGTTGAGGATATGTTGCATAAAATGATGAGGAGGTTTGATGCTAGTGATGAGCACAATAAAGAGTTGAGGAATGATTTAGCGGGTATTGGGCAAAAAGTTGATACACATGCAATATCGATTAAGCAACTTGAGTTACAATTGGCCCAATTATTTGCAACTGTGAACACACGGCAACCGGGCACTCTTCCTAGCAACACTGTCCAAAATCTGAAAAATGATGGACATTGTATGGCAATTACTACTCGCGGTGGCAAGCAAACCATTGACCCACCTATGCCATCTAATGAGAATAAGGTCACAAAAGATACTGATAAAGTGGTAGATGTTGATGCTGAATTAGAGGATGAGACTGAGAAAGATGCTGAAGTGCCCAAAAAGGTAATTCCTATGCCTAGGCCACCACCCCCATTTACTCAAAGATTAGTGAAAAAGACCGAGGATGGCAAATATCGGCGTTTTATAACAATGTTAAAGCAACTTTCTATCAATGTCCCTTTGGTAGAAGCTTTAGAACAAATGCCTGGTTACGCCAAGTTTATGAAAGATCTGGTCAAAAAGAAAAGATCGGTTACTTTTGAGGATGATGATAGAATGCAGCATTGTAGTGCTATTGCTACAAGATCTCTGGTCCAAAAGAAAGAAGATCCGGGTGCGTTCACTATTCCTTGTACAATCGGGCTATTACATTTTGCGAAAGCATTATGTGATCTGGGGGCAAGCATAAATATCATGCCCCTCTCGATTTACAAGAAGTTGCGTTTGGGTGACCCAAAACCCACTGTGATGCGGCTACTGATGGCCGATCGAACAGTAAAACGGCCTATAGGGATACTCCACGATGTGTTAGTAAAAGTGGAGTCGTTCATATTTCCAGCAGATTTTGTTATTCTTGATTGCGAAGTCGATTTTGAAGTGGCCATTATTCTTGGGAGGCCATTCCTTGCTACGGGAAGAGCCTTAGTAGACATGGAAAAGGGGCAGATGAAATTTCGGTTGAACAATGAGGAAGTGACCTTTAATATTTGTAGGTCCATGAGGCAGAGTGGTGAGCTCCAATCGGCATCTGTTATATCCTACAACATGGGTGAGACATTTGAGACACAAATAGAAGAACGTCTAGGTGTCGAAGCATTAGCGGCAGTGATAATGAACTTTGATAGCGATTGCATTGAAGAGTATGAGTCATTAGTCGCTGCTCTTGACCGAGGTGATGTTCGGTTTAAACCAAAGAAATTTGTGCTTGATATGAAGAATCACGAGTACCCACTCGCGAAACCATCTATAGAGGAAGCTCCAAAATTAGAACTAAAAGATCTCCCACCTCATCTCAGGTATGAATTCTTAGGAAAGGGTGACACTTTGCCGGTAATCATTGCATCAGACTTGGATGCACAACAGGTTCAGAGTTTGGTGACGGTACTAAAAAGGTTCAAAAGAGCTATTGGGTGGACTATTGCGTACATTATTGGGATCCCTCCCGGTATTTGCTCTCATAAAATCCAACTCATGCCTGATCATAAGCCGAGTGTTGAGCACCAGAGACGCTTGAACCCTCCTATGCAAGAGGTTGTGAAGAAGGAAATCATCAAGTGGTTGGATGCCGGAGTAATATATCCAATCGCTGATAGTAGTTGGGTATGCCCGGTTCAGTGTGTACCCAAGAAAGGGGGAATGACTGTGGTCCCCAACGAAAAGAATGAACTTGTTCCAATGAGACCGGTTACTGGATGGAGGGTGTGTATGGATTACCGTAAACTGAACTCATGGACTGAAAAAGACCATTTTCCTATGCCCTTCATGGATCAGATGCTGGATAGACTTGCCGGAAAAGGGTGGTATTGTTTTCTTGATGGGTATTCGGGGTATAATCAGATTTCTATTGCACCAGAAGATCAAGAGAAAACCACTTTCACTTGTCCATATGGGACCTTTGCGTTCAGAAGAATGCCGTTTGGGTTGTGCAATGCACCCGCAACCTTTCAGAGATGTATGATGTCAATATTTTCTGACATGGTGGAGGATACTATAGAAGTTTTTATGGATGATTTTTCTGTGGTTGGTGATTCATTCGAGCGGTGTTTGGCCAATTTATCTAAGGTCCTTAAGAGATGTGAAGACTGCAATTTAGTACTAAACTGGGAAAAGTGTCATTTCATGGTGAAAGAGGGTATTGTGTTGGGTCATCGCATTTCAGAAAAGGGCATAGAGGTTGATCGAGCTAAAGTCGAGGTAATCGAGAGACTTCCCCCGCCGATCTCTGTGAAAGGTGTGAGAAGCTTTCTTGGGCATGCAGGTTTTTACCGGAGATTCATCAAAGACTTTTCAAAGATTGCACACCCATTGTGCAAATTGCTGGAGAAAGAATGTAAATTTTGTTTTGATGAATCACGTCTTAAAGCATTCGGTGAGCTAAAAGAAAAGTTAGTGTCTGCACCAATCATTATTTCTCTGGATTGGAACTGTCCTTTTGAGGTAATGTGCGATGCTAGTGGGGTGGCTCTTGGTGTAGTATTGGGACAGAGAAGAAACAAAATCCTGCACCCAATTTACTATGCTAGTAAAGCCCTAAATGAAGCTCAGAAGAACTACACAGTGACTAAGCAAGAACTCCTTGCAGTAGTTTTTGCTTTTGAGAAATTTCGCTCCTATTTGCTAGGTACTAGAGTTATAGTGCATACTGACCATTCAGCATTGAGATATTTGATGGCGAAGA
>CM064971.1:540909-649908 GCA_032847665.1 Solanum chilense
CCTACGTATCTCACCGAAATGAGAATCAGGTACGCGTAGTTCGACCGGATATAATTTAAAAAATATACACAAACAATTTTTTTTTTTTTTTTTTTTTAGGAAAAAGATTATACCGAACCCAAGAAGGGTTGCCTACGTATCTCACCGAAATGAGAATCAGGTACGCGTAGTTCGACCGGATATGGCATATAAGAATTTAAATATATAGACAACTCAAAGAAACTCCTAGGTCTAGCGCCACTAAATTTTTTTTTTCACCAATATATTTTATAGTCTCTTTATCGTCAATATTTATACTCTCTATTGAATGTACCTACGAATTTTGTACAGTAATGATTTGTTGTACTCTTTTCGGATGTTTTCTTGAATTTTTGTCTCCTTCCAATTTTCACGAGATCCAGACATTGTTATGACCATCCCCGACTGATGTCGGGGACGGTATCCCTACAAAAATATGAAAAATATGTGAGAGCAAGACCATCATGCAAAATAAAAATAAGTGGGTGTCATCTTATAATTAAATACTCCCCTGATTTATCGTTTTCACTTGATATTAACGTCTTGTGAAATACGAGGATTTTAATTGCTCTAATCCTCTTGTCTCTTGCGACTTCGAACAAATAATGATTTCTGAATTCAAATAAAAATAAATTTTTCGCTGTGAAGAACAACAACTCAATGTAAAAGTGTTAGTTCCTGAACATAATGGATAATACAAAATATTACACAAAAAATGAATTAAACACATAAACACTGTTTTAATTAAAGACAAATTGAAACATATCACATAGCATACAAACAATTATTGCGCGTCCTATACAAATATGTGACCCTTTTATGCCTAGGGTAGGCCTATCGATTCGAAGGATGTATACGTCATTTGAAATGTTTCATTGCCCCAAAGCTCAAATTTATACAAATTTCATGAATAAAACTTAATGTGAATATATAATAGGGGAAACGTATACAAAATAATGAGTCCCACGGAGGGGTACGACCCTAAACAATTCCTCCACGAAAGATCCTGTATCTTTCTTGGCTTTTTGTAATCTTCAAATGCCAACATCTTCGAATAGGCTAGTAGCATATGAAGCTATTTCTTTAACTTATATAAAGTATAATCTAATTCTTACCCTATGAGACAATGATTTTTTCAAACAGCGTATACATCCTTCAAATTTAAACACATAAGTATGAACGACAAGGTAGTCTTCTAATGGGCACAACACGCCTTGGGTGTTGGTCATCTTAGGCTGATGCTTATATTCGGATTTGGTTTAGCTCTATCTTAGTTGACTAAGAGTGGCTTTTGAAAGACCGGGAACCCAAGCGGACAACTTAGGCTGGAATTCACGACAACCATTGGACGCATGACGAACCAATAAATTGCCGATCATTCCGGAAAAAGGTGAGTATAAAAAAGTCCGGTTGCGGTTCCGCAAACCGTTCTTTAATATACTATACATATATATTGGAGATATGCCATGAATGCAATGATAATATATACCCACAACAAGATAAATAATGAGTACATACAATAAACAAATAATCAGCAAAATATAAAAATACAAGGTATAACATAATAATAAAGCAAAAATCTCCTCAATTTCAAAAAACAAATAAATCCATATTGGTTAAAACCTCAAAAACTCCCCAGCAGAGTCGCCATTCTGTTTACATCCCTACTCTGTCGAAATAGGGCGAAACGTCGCGGCAACTCGAAAATAATTAATTGATTCAATTTTAACAAAGTTTTAAAAATAAACGAATTTTGAAAAGAGAGTCGCCACCTAATTTTAGGAAAACTAGGAAACCAATTATGATCTACGAAACCAATTCGATTCTAGGTAAGGGGTTTAAATTATTCCGAAGGGAAGGGGTTAGGCACCCTTCAGAATCCACAATTGTGGTTCCCGACTGAATTCATTTTTTTTTCAAATTGAGGAAGAATATAAAATAATATACAAATATAATAAACATACAATAAACACAATAAAATAATAATCATCGGCCTAAAGTTTACCTAACGTCAATATTCACAAAATAACGAAATAAAAATATAATTCGAACTTTTTCGAATAATTCAAGGAGAAGCACCTCCGTGTACCTGTAAACACTTAGTAAAAGAGTTAGTGCCAAATAAATATAAATAAAAATGAATAACTCAAATAATAACTAAAAAAAATAAAAATTCGTCTTATTAACATGGGAGGCCTTGGAAATCGACGATAATTTCTTCATCGGCCACTTCAACATATAAATATTAATATCTATAAAACTAATAATATAAGAACATGTCACTACACTGTGATTAAATATGAATAAACTACTTAAGCTTGCCAAACAAATAAAATAATAAAAAATAACTACAAAAGTAGTCAAACATAAAATCTAACAGTGAGAAATAGGAAAAAAAACAAATTAAAACAATGAGAAATAATTGTGTCCACCGAAGATGTCACTAAGGGGTGCTCGCTATTTTTATTTTATTTTTTTAATATTACCAAAGAAGGAACATAATAAACACATAATAAGCATCTTGAGCATAGATCTAAAAAAGAAAAAGAAAATGGAAATTGATAGAATATAGCCGACACAATAGCCAACAAATAGAAACAAAATATGTCATTTATGTTAACAAAAAATGGTTCAAACTTAATAATAAACAAAACATACAAAAGTATAAATAAAGCATAATAATACTTAACCATTTTAACAACTAAAATATATGGACTTAAACTAAAATTTTCCGTCTTTTAAAATGGGAGGGCCTCTAAACCCGACGGATAGATTTTTCATCGGCCCATTTCAAATATATTTAATATAACCTGAACATCAACAAAACATAACAAACTTATCCCAAGAGAATAGGGAAAACAACAACCAAACTAAAACAACATAATAATGAAATGGAAATAACAATAACGTAATATATGAAAATTAAAAATAACATTAAAATAGAATAATAACAAAACCCTGGAAAGCTAAGATAGCAAATAGTTGATTAACAATTTTAAAATAATAATAATAATAAATAAACAAACATCAAACCGTAAAATAATACTAATATTAAAACTACAATAAACACAAATATTAATTGACTTTTAGAACAACATTAAACTAAAAAAAAAATAAAACAAGCTACATATAATAAACAAAAAACATAAAAGAACTGGAAATTAAATAAAACAAGGCTAAAAGAAAATTTACCTGGTTCTGGGCGGCGAACCGGAACTACGAGTTTGAAGGCAACGACTCCACCTCCTCAACTCGAAAAACCACAAAAACACTTTAAAAATTTTGAACTATGGGAACCAAGAATTCTCAAAAATTTATGAGTATTCTTTTGTTTTCCCTTTCAAATCCTCCCCTAAAAATAGTGAATGAAGTGGGCTTATATAGAAACCCAAAAATCCTCAAAAATGATGAAATGCCGATGTGGGACTTATTGCAAAATTGAAAATTGTTTGAAAGACAATGTGGGAAAGACAATTTTTTTTTTGTATTTGACCAAAATGTATGAATTTTAAAATCATTGGATCAAAATTTGCTATTAAATAAATAAAGCTTCAAAATCACAAATTTTAAAAATGTTAGGCCAAAATTGGGTGTCAACAATGTGAATGATTAACTTTTATATAGTAAATATTTCTTTTATAGATTATGCGCAATGCACATCTTCTCTAATCCGACTTGTGAGTTTCGAATACCAAAAATAAAAAAAATATATATATATATATATATATATATATATATATATATATATATATATATATATATATATATATATATATATATATATATATAAATTTGTGTTATGTTCAACAAAACAACACTCCCCTTTTCTCGATATGAGATTTTATAAGATATGATATGCATTTTCAATTTTTATCAAAATCTTTTCGAAATATGATTCTACGTAGCCACCCACCCATCTCATCATCATCGTCATCAATACATTCACTTTAGAGATTCGACATAATAACAATAACAATAATAATTAAACGTATTCAATATAGTCCAATATATCGTTATAATACCCTCAAATGCACATAAATGACACACTAAAGGGGTATCCTATGCTATTTTTAACCATCCATATTATTAAAATGTTTTCTCAGTAACTTGACAAAAACAAGAGATTTAATTGTATTTATAATTTGGTCAAAATTTTCCAAATATGTTACTACAAGTAGCTATAGCCATATGGTTAATATAAACTAGATTCTCATTGTACTTGAAAAAAAAAAATTAAAAGTAGAAAAGAATCCAATGTTGTCCTCTCCTTCATAGAAAGTACATAATCAAAATTTTCTTATAAAGAGAAAAAATTTTATGCTAATTTTCTTGGTCAAAGATAAGATTCCAAAATTATTTTTAACAACAATATATCACTATGTCATTCAAATTTTCTCTCTAATCGATTTCAATAAGATGTTATAGTATATTATACATTCTTTATAACAACCAAAACATATTTGAAAAAATGGTGCCGTTATAAAGAGGTTCTATTGTACTTCGTTTCAATGTATTTTCCAGTTAGTATCCATTATCCGCTTTGATCCCTTGATTAATATAAATTTATGTCGCATAAGGCCTATTCAAGATGGAAATTCTCCATCATTTTTTTTTTCTGCTTAAATTCGAAATGTCCAATTAAAAATAAGAGAATTCTATTCATCCATGACATAACTTTGAGAGTGATAAACTAATTATATTGTTCTAATTCAAGTGAGACAAAATTATCAAAATAAACAAAGTAGAATCTGTCAAATTTATTGGAATTTTCATCAAACCTAAGAAGGCAACAAAATGCCTGCATGCTATGACTTGGACTGTGCTTATATCTCTTTGCCCTAAACTATTATCCCCATGTTGCTCTTCTTTGTCTTTTACTTTGTTAATTTAATCCTAATTACCTTCTACTTGTTGGACTTAGGTCATATTATTTATACTATACATGAACATAATTGTGATAAAGTTTGGATTAGTTATATCTACTTAACTAGTCTATGAGGGAGGCAGAGGTAGGTCAATGAAATATCGAGGATGACAGATAATTAGATAAGACATGATATATTTATAGCTTATCGAGGATATGACCTTAAATAAAAGAATATAAAGATCGAGGATTAGTGTAGTAAATTTAATAATTGGTCGATCGTTATCCAGTTTTCCGTGTCAATACTTTTAAGTATTTATCGCACATACTATCTTCTTCTTCGATTTCATTTTTACATGTTGTTTTCTTGACTTTGGTTATTGTATTTTGTATGATTGCTATTTCTTTTTCTTCATTATGTTCAGCATGACTGCTTCACTACTGTAAATTTTTTTCCTTATTTTTTTTCCATTATGTTCAGCATGACTGCTTCACTACTGAAATTTTCTTTCCTTATTTGATTTCATTATGCTTAACTCGAGTCGAGGGTACTATATTGAAAACATCATAAGACAGAGATAAACTTACGTATACATCATTCTTTCTAGATCCTACTTGTAATAATATTACATTTGATATGTTATTGTTGTTATACTTAATTATAGTAGTCTATGGTTTTACCCCATATATAGTTTACTTAATTTAATCTTCTAGCAGATACAATAATTGCATTATGACAGAAATAATTAATTGTTCTAAGATCATACTTTATATATATATATATATATATATATATATATATATATATATATATATATATATATAGCTTCTATACTTTGATATGATATAGTAACAACTAAGATCTTGGCTAGGCCTAGTGGAGTAAGCTTTGTCACTAATCAGTCAAAAGTCAAGACAAATGTATCATTTTTTATTTCATATTAAGTGTATATTGTATATTTTTGGTGTTCTAAACATTATTTTTTTTACATTAACTAGCTATATTGTTAGTTCTCATACATTCAAAATATTTTATGAATTTGTTTCTTTGAGCTATCGCGCATCAAGTTGTGAATTACATGCGTATCATATAAATTTCTACTCGATTCATCTTTTGAATGTGTCTAAAGTATCAATCAAACGTACTCGATATACCTAGGACCCATCATCTACCATGGAGTCATTACGTTGAAAATACCTTCATTAGAAATACAACGTTTTTGTTAAAATTCGTCCCACAATTTAGATATGGATTTATAATTTAAAGTTTACAGCTCTTATATGTCACATTACTCTTAATTATTTTTTCCTTCCTTTATATTCATGATATAAGACAAATATCACTAAAATGACATATAATTTGTTTTATTAGTAAAATACGTCTTATTATATATTGTGTATTGATTGAACATGTACTATACTAATGTACACATAATTTATCACATAAAAAAACAAGACAAATAAATGACAATGTAATAAATAGGGGGAAAAAATGAGGAAAAAAACAAATAATATAAAGCATTTAATTAAATTCGTTTGTGAACGTTCATATATGAAAGACAAAACGAAACCAAATGAAGGTAAAGCATATATAATTATTATTGGGAAATTAATGGAGAAAAAAACAAGTACTTTTTGGAAAGAATAAATCACAAACGGGACAATATTAAAGACAAAATTGAGAAAAATAAAAGAATTGTATTTGGACTTTACTAGTTTAATTAATTTTAATTCGCTCCTCTAACGTCCATACCGGATATGGACATATATAGAAAATCTCCCCTACAAAGGTCCAAATATTAGATTTGACTATAAGATTTACCTTTTAACATTACTTTCTTTCATAGCAGAGTCGTTATTCCTTACTGAAATAGAAGTCTTTCGCACAGACGAAGAAAATGCATAAGTTAGGTTTCAACTTCATACTCTTATGGAAAGGGATGGTTGAGTTGCACATGGGCGGAATATAAATTCTGTGTTTCTTTAAATGATCTTGAACTATATAAAATGTACGAATTATTTTCTAGATTGAGTCTCAGTTCTTATATATGCATCAAAAGGTCTACCAAAATATGTACAAACGTTGAAATGTGAACACAATAACTCAAACAGTCGATGAATTTAGTGACATCTATCGATAAAGTTTAAATTCAATCTTAAGCCATTATTTTATTCTCTATCAAAAAAATTTCTTCACTTTTAAGTCTCAAAATCGTCAAAATCTCTAATAAATGACAAAAAAAATCTCATTCATCACAACACATTCAAGCTCGTATACCTTTAATACATCCCAACACGTCTCTTGCACGCATGCAAATAATAAAATGTCACATTTGTTTTGTCTCAATATATTTATTTTGTTTTTTCCTTTGTCATGTGGGGGCTAATTAGAACTTAAAAAATTTGTCTAAATGTACATGTGGACTCATACATAAATTATATACATTATGTCCTTATATTAAATGTTTTATTTTTTCTTTTACATATTCTTTAAAAAAAATCATTAAAAAAAATACATAACCTTTTAAAGAATTGTGAAATAACATGACTACATACAATTTAAATCATTACAATCGATATTTTCCCAAATTTATATTTTAGTGCATCAGATTATCTTTTTTTTTCCGTTCAATCAAAAAAATTTTAAAAAAATAGTAATAACCTTATATTGCTAGTACAAATTTTGTAATAAACATTAAAAAGACAAAGGGCAATTCATGCATGCTCAAAAAGTAAATAGTTTGGTCAACTTCAGAATTTTATAGTGGACTTGCTTTAATTTAAATCAACAAAAAGGTACTTTGTACCATATTTTTGGAAATATTTATTAAATAGAAACTATATTAAAAGTACTAAAAATCATATATAATTAGAAGTACTACTATAAAGTTTGTGGTAAAGTGTTATGCATACTTCAAATTTCGTAATCAAATTTTGAATAAGAAACTGTTTTTAACTCTTCATAATACTAATCGCAATCATATTCAACAAATTGATTCAACCAAAACCTCCTAATAGAACTTTTTACTAGTATTGTTTCTATACGTAAAATTTATATTTGGACATCTGATCAAAAATAACGAAATTATATTCATCTCACCACGAACCGTGACGGTATAAATTGAGGATAGGATAGAAATTTTGTTGAAGAGACACAATGTGACCACGTATTTAATTGCAGAACCAAATGTTGCATCTTGAACTTTTTAAGGGGACCATCGTATAATTTTGTCAAAAAAACTTTTTTCTTATTGAAAGACAAAATATCACTAAATGACAATACTTTTGTTTTATAGCTAATAAGAATTTTTTATTTAAATGCAATAAAAAAAATTTCTATTCTTTTTAATTATTACATATATATATAAATATTGATTTATAGTAAATCCAAAACGTGTTTGGTGGAATTCTACGTTAGGGACAAACACTTGTGACAAATATGTAATGTTATTCATTGAATCGAGTTATATAAGTATTTTCGATGTTTTTTTATAAAAAAAAGAGTAAAAATCGTCATCTATAAGCATATTTATCAGTAATTTGCGAGTTAATTTGAACAAAAAATATTTTGCGCGGATTTTATATATAAATACGAATGCATGTTGAACCAAGAAATTCAAAAAAATTATATTTTTATAAAATATATAATTTTTACTTATATGAATAGATAAATTACCACATTGCTAATTAAGAGCTAATCTTTTCTATTAATTAGTATTAAGGAAGTAATTATGATCACTGGGCCTTGTAACGTGGGCCTGTAACCCAAGTGGGAGTAATAAGGTGATGGAACATTAGGCCCATTTGGATGGTTAGTGGGCTTTGTTTAATGCTAGCCTTGCCCCTATCCAAGCATTGAGTTGGGCCTTGTTGTTGTGTCCATGCGACGGCATGGGCGCCGTGCCCTCTCCTCAAAAAGGAGGGCACGGTGTCAGGCTAATTTCACGGAGCAACGATATTGTCCATCTTTGTGTAGTGGAAGGATGTCGGGCTGGTTTCAAGCCCGCTAGCTTGTGTCGAGATGGGCACTCCTAATTGGACCTTCACCTTTTTTGTTCCTCTATTTTTTTTCCGAACTATTTGCTAGTTGAGGGCAATTTTGAGTTAAAAAAAAATATAACGACGAAAGCATTTTTGAACCAAAAACATAAGAACAGGGGTATTTTAGAATCAAAATTATAACGTAAAAGGTAAATTTGACCAATTTCAAATAATTTAAGAGCAATTTCGTCCTTGTTACCTTAATCTAAAACCTTCTCTGCTAACTATAATAGTCGTATATAAAATAACATAATGATTAGGACTTAAAGAAAAAGAACTTATTGGTGCTATTCTTGTTGGTACGAGATTGTTTCACACTTTGCAGTGCTTATACTTTTCACCTATCGAAATTTTGTTCAAAAACTTCGTTCGAGAAAATTGTTACATGTAATTCCAACTAACAAGAAAATAAAAAATCAAATTCCAAGCTCATATATAGAAACAAAGCCCCAAATATTCATAATAACAGGGGTACTTTAGAACCAAAATTATAAGGTAAGGTAAATTTGACCAATTTCAAATAATTTAAGAGCTATTTCGTCCTTTAAATAATTTAAGAGCAATTTCGTCCTTGTTACCTTAATTTAAACCTTCTCTATAACTATAGTAGTCATATATATATATAAAAAAAATAACATAATGACTAGGGCTTAAGAAAAAGAGCTTGTTGGTGCTATCCTTGTTGGTACGAGATTGTTTCACACTTTGCAGTGCTTATACATCTCACCTATCGAAATTCTGTTCAACACTTTGCAGTGCTTATACATCTCACCTATCGAAATTATGTTCAAAAACTTCGTCTGAGAATCGTAATTCCAACTAACAAGAAAATAAAAATGAAATTCCAAGCTCATATAATCAAAGCCCCAAATATTCAAATAATTTGCAAGTCAAAATCAAGAAATAGGGTGAACATAACTCAAAATAGAATAAAGTGTTTGTAGAATGGCCAATACCAATAGCACAAGAGCAGCCAATGCTGAAATAAAAGACCATGGTGAACTAAAATAAGTATACTTAAAACTTGCCCAATGAACATGCCAACTACTCTTATAATAATCATTCACCTTAATAAACAATTCCAACAAGTAACACTCATCAATGTCAAACATAACATCTTTCCCAAGATTGTTGATGAAATTAGCAATTTCATAATCTGTCCCAAAATAATTCTCAATTATATTGCAATCACACAAATACTCAACATCATGTTGTGTGTTCACCAAACAATCAAGAAATGTTGCATATGTTGTCATGTGCTTTGAACAATCTACATGGCATTGCTCATATGCCACACAATTTATCAAGAATGAACTCATGAAATCATCTATTGTGATTGTTGGCATCTCAATGCATCCATTATTGAATTTTATAGCCAAGAATGTCTCTTCTTTCCTAGGTCTAAGCTTGATCCCCGCGCGACGAAGCTTTGAGATGCATTGTATGACATTTGTAGGTGAATGATCCCTTCTATTCTTTGGCTCAACAAAAATGTAACTTGATCTAAGAAAATCAAGTAAATGTTTCCCTTCAAGATTACTAAACTTTTCAAGAACTTCATTAGGTCTTTGTAATGTGTTGTTAAAGAAAGTCAAAGCCAATTTGGCTAAAGAAGGAGTATTACTTGATTGGCTAATAATATTGGTAAAGTCAAACAAGAATTGAAGTATGAAAAATGGGATTTGATTTTCAAGTCTAATTAAATCCCTCAAGAAAAAAGGATATATCCAAGACATTGAAATTAGTGGATCATCTTTTTCTATTGGAATTACCCCTCCAATTTTTCTAAAAAATTCAATTATAAAACAACCATCAAGTACCAACATTTCAACAAACTCATCTTTGTTGATAACTATTGCCTCAGAGTAACATTCTCTAGCTCTCATTTCAAATGGTTGAATTGCCTTCAAATAGTCCTCTAAACTAAGCCCTATTTCCTTTGTCCTCTCAACTAAATTGCCCAAAAATCGCCATTTATGCTCTTCGATCATCTTAACGTTGTCTTTTCCACGATGGTATGGACCAATTGACACGATTTGAGGCTCGTAGGATCGACCATTGACATTAATAAAACTTTGAGGTACACGAAAAATGCAACAAGAACTCCGCCCCGCGGATTCACTTAGGAGTTGAGGTGGTTGGGAGATTTTTTGTTGCATCAACTCTAGTTGAGTCTTGTTTATTTCCCAATTGATTGTTACAACATGTTGATCTTCAATTGAAATTTCACTCATTTTGAATTTTTTTTTGGAAAAGAGATGTTGTAATTGATATGTGCATGTTAGTTAGTATATAGTGAGTTGGAGAGTGTAATTATTAAGATAACAAAATGATTGAGAGGTTAATATTTGTTTATAGGCAATAAATTGAGCACCTTTAATTATTTTATTGTTAAAATTGGTTGGAACTAATTAGAAAACAATTAAACATCACATGCAAGTTTTGTCAATTGATTGATAGGGAAGAGGACTAATAGGTGCATATATTGTGGTGGTCAATTCGAATTTAATATTACTTAAAATTTTACTGATAAAATATTAAATTGTCATCTAATATTTGAATAACTTGCACCAAATTTTAGATCGTAATCTCATAAAATTTTCAATTTTAAAAGACATATATAGACATGATCTCAATTTATTAAAAGTAGTCAAAAAAGGGAAGAAAGAGCAAAAGTGTCATTATTGGCTAATTTTTCAAAAGAATTAATAAAAAACTAATAATTTTTGGGCTTTATGAATCACCTTGAGCTTTATTAAATTAGCTCGAAACTCATCTATTTATCAAAATATACCAATATAAACAAATTCATTAGAATTAAAATTTAAAAAAAAAAAACAATGAAAATATTAAAATATGAGGCAAATAATAGCTACTATTAATAATATTGTAATTTTTCCAACTGTACTGCTCTAACACGTGGCAGCTGATTGAAAATTTATATGTTAACGTGAGGTGGACTCAGAATTTAAAAACAAAGGATAGAACCACTAAAGAAAATTTAAAGTATTACTAATTAAAGTTAGAAATCAAACCCAAGTAATCTAATAGCATAATAATTTAAGTAACAAACTCAACAAATGCCCCTCAACCAACCTTTATATATATTATTATATAATATAAAGAATAACCCAAAATTATCTAGTCAGATAATCTTCTCATTTTATCATTAATGAAATAATTTATGTACATACAAATATGTGTGTCTCACACACTAAATAGTATTTTTTTCTTCTTTATTTGGTATACTATATCTCCTGACAAACACTGTCACATAAATTAGAATAGAGAGTATAATATTATCGATGTTATCCAATAGAAAAAAGAAAAAAGAGAGAATAGAAAAGGGGGCACAATAGTAAATTACTAATTAGAGGGTTAGTTGTACAAAACCCTAGTTAGCTAAAATCTAGACCTCAATGATCCTAATTGAGAAAACTTTCTAAAATTGGTTGCTTCCACCTAACAAAACACAAATGTTGATGTCTTCTATATAAATATCTGTGCTTAGCTTCAAGTTCAAGCTTCCAAACTTTAGAACTCATCTTATGGTAATTACATTCTTTGATTAACACGAAAAATTATATTGTATAGATAGATCAAAAAAAAAATTTAACACGAAAAATTATACTGTGTAGATAGATCAAAACATTTTTTTTTAATCACATGTATGTTACTATATATATTGTGAATCTTTTTGACACTATATACATATGTACATTTTAAATATTTGATATATTGCCCTTCATAAAATCTTGATTTTGGTAGTGTTTTGGTTTTGATTATAGAACACCATAATCATATCTTTATCAAACAAGAACAAGTAGAAGATTAATAAAAATAATGAAATTAAGTTTAAGTAATTAAGGAAGAGGGTTTACCCTGTACGCACCAAAAAAGTAGAAGCTGCGACTTTCCATTGTCAACGAACAAGAAAACAATCAAGAAAGTAAAACACAAGTAGTTGCTTCCTTTGAACTAAAACCCTTTACAAGCAATAAAAGAACATTGAAATTAACACACACATAATTATAATTTACATATATATTTTACTTATTTAAGTTCAACATTATGTTAAACTCATGTTGCTTGTAGAAATAGCAAATTATTAGGTATAATTCCACAAGTTTTGGTAGGTAATAGTAGTTTGATCATCATCATCATGCATATAAAACCTTGGTGGACTAAGTAACATCCCTTCAGCCATATTAACAAGAACATTTGGCATATCAAATATCAAATCCTCATCCATAAACTCAAAATTCTGAATTTCCATATTCTCCATTTTACCCTTTTCATTAATTACTACCTCCCTATGCACCGCAGCCGCGGCTAACAACGCGTCCCCGGCTGCCCCAACAGCTGCAGCCGCCCTGGCTGCAGCTGTCTGGATGTCACGAGCAGAGCTCGTGGCAGAAACAGGAAAAGAGGCAGCCGAGTTCGGGAAGTTAAGATCCGCCTCGGGACCTTTTAGGGCTATGGCCGCCACGTCATACGCGATGGCGGCCATTTCGGGTGTCGGAAACGTCCCGAGCCAAATCCTATTAGGGGATTTTGGCTCGCGAATTTCTGACACCCATTTTCCACTACTTTTTCTTCTCCTTATTCCTCGGTAAACGGGGTGACGCCCTGAATAAGATTTATTATCGGGGGCAGTACTAGAGTTATTACTGCCCCCGATAATAATGTTCTTTCCACCATAAGTAGTAGTTGTCATTTATAAATATATATAAAAAATTTGTTTGAGTATAATTAGGGTAAGGTTCTTGGAAATTAGGGTTAAGATTATTGAAATGGATTAAGGAAGCCATTTATGGAAAGGGAAAATTTTGTGGATTAGAGATGAAAATTGAAACCAGTTATTGATGAACTTGCAAGTGAGTGTGTTTTGTGTGAAGGATTTTGGGTGTAAGGCAAAAAGGTGATGGATTTGTGAGTTGGATACTTAAGTGTTGGAGAATAGTTACCTTTTTATACATTTAGAATTAGGTTTAATAGAACTATTATCTTCTTGTTGTTTTGATGATTAAGATAGTTATATTTGTGAACCAAACATGTAGACATCTCAATTTGGTCTCGATTATTTTGAAATTTATTTATATTGTGTTTCGTGGACATTTGACACTGACGTGTCCAAAAACCTTATTGATATCTCGATGATCATTTTGTAAGTTGATATACTGTCTAATTGATGTGCATACTCAAAATTGAAATGTTGTTATTATCAGTTGAGACCAGTCTAAATATATATATATATTTATATTATGTGTAAATAATATATTATAGTAAGTTTAAATATAATGTAAAATAGTATGCAAGAAGCCATCTTTTTCGGTAATATTTACTATCCAAAGGATAATCTCTATAATGAAATTACAAGTAAAATTTATAATGATTGTTTCTTGTGAATTTATTTCAGTGCTTAAGCTAGAATGCTCTATACACTTGCTGTAAAACTTATAGATTTCAAGTGTCTTTCGATAGTGACTGCACCTTGGTCTAGTTTGATATATAGTTCGATAAACAAAGCATTTCGTATTTGTATAAAAGGCTCGGGAAATGGTTGTATGCAAGGGGTGTATGCGATGTATAGTCATGTAGAACAATCTATTGTATGCAAAGCATTAATGACGATTTTCATAATTCGAACTCATGACTTATATTGTCACACGCTAAAATTATTTTATCGTTGCTTTAAAATTCCCATTTTCTCTATATAGTTAAGTAATTTCTACATAAAGTAAAAAAGATTACACCTAAAGAATAAATTCTATCATATAATATAAAAAGATGACTTAGAAAATAAATTATAAAACTAAAAGACTAGAAATTATCGTATCGACTGTTTAATTCAAACTACATCAATTTATGTGTTTAATAAACTAAAAGTATTCACTAATTATTCATGATAAGTAAGAGACATATTTATACAAACACGTGTTATAAGTATATCAATTTAATATAAATACTCGATACATATAAATTTTTACTTTAAGAGGAAAAGCCTTCCCACTAACCCTAATTTTCAGCTTTTTGACACCTTGAAGGGAACACCCAAAATAAAAAGATTTGATAATGTATGAAAAGTAAAAAGTGTATGGGCTTTGAATCTTAATTTTTCTAAACCGTAACACAAGTTCATAATAAAATCTTTGTTCTCTATGTAATTTTTTTTAAAAAAGTAGACGTTTACTTTTCTCGTTCGTTGTATGATACTTTAAAGTAATGATTAATTTGAATTCGTGTTGTATACAACTCAGTAATGATTCTCAAATTATGGGCTTTGAATCTTAATCTTTCTAAACCGTAACACAAGTTCATAATAAAATCTTTGTTCTCTATGTAATTTAAAAAAAAAGTAGACGTTTACTTTTCTCGTTCGATGAATGATACTTATTTTAAAGTAATGATTAATTTGAATTCGTGTCGTATACAACTCAGTAATGATTCTCAACTTATGTGCATATGGAGCTATGTATTGTATAACTGCAAAATGGGCCTCGTGTTATATATATTAGCCCATACTAGATGGACATAAGACAGGAAGATAATAAAGCCCAATAACAATGGGCTCATAATGGTTCCCTTATCTCATTACCCCGTTAACAAGTGACTTTGTTAGGAAACGTTTTACTGACATATAAAAATGCGAGATTTTTTTGATATATTTTTGAATTTAGTCGGACCACAATATGAAAATCGAACACTCAGTGGAAATTCATGCTTAATTATTTCTAAATTTGTTTAATCAAACATACATTTTGTTGGGATACATAGTACTTCTCTAATTTATTTTAGGGGAAAGGGTTCGAAATATATCCGAATTTTAACTGAAATTGCTGTAACAATTCCAAACTTTTGGCAGAACCTATTATTCCATGCGCTATTCAATGTAAGTGTCCACGTGGACATCATAAATATTGAATCATTAAAAATAGTATATATTTTTAAAATACACTATAAATATATAATGCGGGGAGGTCTTGTCCAAAGGTTGGGATAATTACAACAATTTCTGCCAAAGTTTGAATATATTTCAGACTTTTTTCCTTTAATTTTATGTGAACATGATATTATTTGGAAGTTAAACATTTTTTTTTTCATGATTTCTTTTATTAAAATAAAATATTGAATTTTGTACCATACAAAGGATTTGTAGTACTTTTTGTATGGTTTTAAATATATAAATTTTATTTTCAATATTAAAAAATCTACCTTCAAATGCATAGTAAAAGTATATGTTCTGAATCTCATATTTTGAATACCTTTCATGTATTTGAGATGAGATGGAGAAAATATTATTCAATATACAAGATTAAAGAATTTAATTTTAAAAGTTAATCCCTCATTAAAGTATGAATATATATAATTTACTTACTTCAAAAAAAATATAGATATCTATCTCTTATATTTGTATGAATGATAAATGTGTTTCATTTATTGTTTTGGTGAAAATATCAGATTCGAGTAAATGTTTAACTAGTTTTAATCATAAAATTTTAAAAATTTATCTCCAAATATTTATTTAGCAATATATTCTAGATTATCTATTAAAAATGCATCATTAAAAAAAATCTAAAGTTTTAAAAATTGATTAAAAAAAAAACACAAATACTTAGCCAAATTCTTAACCATCGATTGATCGACACGTGTCAAGTTAGCCCGCGTTTTATTTATTCAAATCTCATAATTTTCAACTAAAAGGTGATTATTTATTCATAACTTAGAAAAAGTTAATAAATAATTTTCTTAAGTATAATGATTATACTTATTTTTCTTTTTCTTAGGGTTGACAACTCACTCCCATATAATGATAAAACAACTTTTTAAAATACAACCATTAATGATTCACCAAGAAATTTTTTTGATAGATATAGGATTGGTTATTTATCTCTTAAATAGAATTGATCGTTATTTTGCGATAAAAGTTACTCACAATTGATTTTATATTGTTCGTCATTAATTTATCACCAAAACTAAATATGATGTTTTTATGATAATTCTTCAATATTGACTAATGATTTTTTGTTGTTTAGCATTAGAAGTTATGTGCATTTAATTTTTTATTTTAATCATATACTTTTCTAGCCAATAATCATTTTTTCCAACTTAACTATGCAAACATTATTCTCACACTCTTTAGTGCAACAATTAAGTTTTCTACAAAGAAAAATTATCAAAAGGGCACTTCTCACTTAATTAGTACTAATTACTATTTAATGATAATGACCTCTATGTTATTTTGGCAATAATTTTCTTAGCCTTTTTGAAGAAATAAATGAGAAAATAATAAGCATCATTTTCAATTTATGGGGCCTTTAATCGATCATGCTAATTATATATTCCATGTGGGGTCCTAAAAAATTATCTTGATAAACTCAAAATTATTCATAGGTTGATCTATTCTATCTATTTTAATTGGATTGAAATATATATTTCTTTCGAATCTTGACACAATTAGTAAAATTATTTTCATGTAATCAGGAGATCACAACTTTTTACGTATATAAAAATATAAGATAAAAGTTGTACTTTATAAACTCTTATAATTTGATCATTTTTTACTCTCATATATAATAAAAGCTTAATGTATCAAAATTTCAATTCTCAAAACACTACACACTAAACGATGATTAATGATTCAGATGAATTTAGACTTTCATATGATCACTGTACAATATCTTATGATAATATATATTTATATGTGTAAAATAATTGATTGAAGTAAAACTATTGGCAATGGAGTATTAATTAATCTTTTCTCTTTGTTCCAATATTTCCCAATCATTATTTTTATATTCAAATAGGAAATAGGGGTCTTGAACCATTATCAATGTTTTATTACTCTTTATTTCTAAATGACACACTATCTATGATCTAATATTATTTATTTGTATAATAATCATTGGTGAAATATTGTTGATTGTCGTTAATTTTATTTAATGATGAATTGCAAAAGGAATCATCCTATCAATTATAAAATATTTAGTGATAAATTAACGATGAATAACGTATCTTATTTATAGAGCTTTTAGATATACAGATACGTTAATTTTTATTAAGCAAATAAATGAAAGTGTGTTTAATTATAATCCTAAATGAATGGAGAACCTAGTATATATTGGACGTATATAAAATTATATTTAATCAGATTTCAACGCAGATATCTTTCTAAATTATAGTAATTGAAAGGTCTTAGGAGAAGTCAAGTGGTACTATCAATTGCAAGTTGTCTCTCTAATATAGATAATTTTTTTTAATTAAAATTTTTGGTAGGTCCCAAAATTATGCAACTCAATTTAATTATTGTACCAAAATTGTACCCTTTTTTTTTTCAAAATTATTTCATCTTTTAGAAGAGGAAATTAAATTATTTTCCATCATACTTTGGTTGTCTTTTCTAGGAGAAAACCATAGGGAGTAACTGTTAAAAAAACAAGATTAAGTAATATATAAATAAATAAAGAGACATTATTTTTAATCAAATAGACTAAAAATAATACAGTAAAACTAGGGCGGTCAAATGGGTGGGTTGGGTTGAAACTAAAAATCTTAAAATTGGTTGAATAGAAATTGGGTTGGGTCTTGAATCGCCCAACTTTACTTTAGGCTCAAATGGGCTAAAAAAAGGGGATTGAATCTTGACCTGTTAATTTGACCCGATTAATCTCAAAAATTTAAGATATTGATATTTAACTTTTATAATCACAATTTGAATTTCCGTTCAATAATTTTTTGTTAAAAAGTAACAAATGGATAGATAAATCCTAAAAGAGGTTAAATAGATAATAATTCATACCTTTTATAGAAACATATATTAATAAAAAGTTTTAAAACGAGTTGAAACTGAAAATTGAATTGGGGTCATTTGAGAATTCTCTTCGAATTGGTTAAGTTTGAATGGATTGAGATTGAACCCAATTCAAATTATCTTGAGCCCAACCCTTAAAATTCCGGACGAATTAGACGACTTACCTATGTTTGAATTCATTTTTTACACTCTACACAAAGGCAAACAAATTAAAATTAAAATTAAATTATATTAATTAATAACATATTAATAGTTTATCTTAATATGAATATTATTATTTATTTTTCAGGCTCGAACTCATGACTTATAAATTACACGACGAAAGAACATTGTAAAAAAACTAAAATATGTAGAAGAAATTATATATGTAAGGTTTAAAAATATTGAAACTCAGAAAAAATTGAATAAATACAGAGAGGTCAGGGAAGGGCTAGTCAAAATTGTACAAGTAGCAAAACAATGGGAGATTATGATCAGAGCCATGCATGCCATGCAGAAGAAGAAAGACACAAGAGGGTGCGTTAAATCAGAAATTTCGTTAAAAATATTTAAATTTAATTTATAAATATAGAAAAAAATAAACTTATTAACGTATATATATAATGTAATACGATTTTTCATCTAAAGTATTCACTATCATTTATTATATATGGGCTCATTCAGAACAGATCTAGAGATATCGTTACTAACTTATAAATTTATGTGTACATGAAGCTTTTTCTTTAGATAGTAAATATGAAGAAATCTAATGAATTTCTATAAACAAATTATATGATCTTAAAATGTAATTATTATTCTAATGGTATTAAATTTGAAATTATTATAAAAATTAATAAAATTTAAATTTTGAATCTGTTTTTGATAACGATATATGGGAGACAAGCCAGAGGGAGTAGGAGGAACAGATGGCACCTGAGATCTAGCAAACATGTATTATATATTGGCCACTCAAACTCTACTACTACTACTACTACTACTCTTTATAGCTCTATAGCTAAGATTTAACTTTTTTCTTTCGCTATTTATTTTTGAGGTTCGATTTATTTTGTATAAAGAAATTTATTTTAAAGTATACATCACTTGTTAAAAAGGTAATTTCATATTCATATCTTGAATTCAGAATATGTGATTAACAAAGAGAGAATATTTATCATTTTATCACATGTCGTTGGATAACTAATACTACTCAAAAATGTGTCAAAACCGAATTCAAAATATCTGATTAACAAGGACAGAATATTTATCATTTTATCACATACCGTTGGATAACTAATTCTACTAAAAAATGTGTCAAAACCAATGAACAGGGTTGGTTTCGTAAGTAAAAAGCAACATCATATCAAATTTTGGTGCCTCAATTTCAAAGAAACAATTGACAATCAATCCTATCCATTTTTTGAATAAGAAAAAAAATCCACGGATTAAATTATTTGAACTGATCCTATCCGTTCATTTTTTTCTCCATGAGTTTTTGCATTATTTTTGGTAATGTAATAGGTTCTATGACTATATACATACTTTCTCTGTCAAATGACTTACATTTCTTTTTAGTTCGTTAAAAAAAATGACATATTTTTATATTTAACGACATACAATTTAACTGTAAACCTCAAACTTACCCTTGATGAAACAATTTCTAGCCCCAGATTCGTCTCTGACTTATTTCTAAATTAATAATTTCAAAAGTCATTTTTTTTTAAATTTCATACTACGTTAAACTAACTCGTATAAATTGAAACGAAAGATGTATCACTCTGCAAAACTGACTGACTATCAATGCTAGCTAGATGTGTCATGTTTGTGTATTATTACAACATTTACTATGTGCATGGATGTAACACTTTGTCTTCAATTACAAGCTATCAGTATTATTTCACTATTTAGTGTGTGTGTGTATGTGTAATGTGTTGTGTTATCTTCTCATCTCTGAGCAAACACACACTCATATGTAATTTTTTGTTTCTCTAGAGGAGGCATTAGGTCACTACTCACCTGCATACCTATAATAGGCATAAAATTTCTTATTTTTATCAACTTAGGATATTGTTTTTATCAACTTGGCTAACTTCTAGAAATTGATAAAGGGTAAAATGGGGAATATTAAGTTTGATTATTTCAAAATTATAAAGCGTTTCATTCTTGTTTAAACAGATTAAAAAGAATTAAAACGGAGTGATCGTATGTATAAACCTATCATAGTAAATGCAAACTTGCTAATGTCAAGGTAGAACAATATTTTCAAGGAGGTCGATAAGCAGTGGCGTAGCCAGAATTTTAAATAAGAGGGTTCAAAATCTGTAGAAATAGATCAACGAAATAGTCAAAATGGGTTCAACATCTACTATATATACATAAAAAATTATTTTAACCATGTATAAATAATATAAATTTTCACCGAAGGGGGTACGGATGAACCGCCTTATACTAAGGTGGCTCAGACCCTGTCGATGAGGTTGCAAACCATCTTGCTAAGTTGGCTAAGAACTGTCAAAATGAGAAGGCGATCTTTTTCGAATTTCAAGATTCAAACAATTAATTTTTTTTTATCGTAAACTGTTTGATTTTTAAAATTTAAATTGTATCGTATAAAATGGAATAGTCCTTTTTAACTATTTTTGTTGGTACTATACAACTGAAAAAAAAAAGATGTAGAGGTAGCTGGAATTTTAATAAGAGTAGTAATTAATCAAATTGATATGGAAAAATGGGGGCAGTTTAATTTGGGTTTTTCTTTTATGTGTTTGACATTTTGTAGGGCCAATTTTTACTGTTTTACTATAGTTTATCTCTTACTTTTTAATTTTGTTTGGATGTGAAGTGGTCCATGGACCTATAATGCCTACCATTTTCGAGATCGGAAATAGAATATAACTTACGAGTTTATCAAAAAAAAAAAGTTAATTCAATATATGTATTGAAACGTCTATTTAAATAATTTGATTTAAATCATTGATTTTGCATCTTTATAATTGAATAAATCGTGATAAGATATTAACTACAAAAGAATAAATTAACGAGGTAATATAATTTTGTTGCTAATATAATTTATCGATGAATTATCAAAAATCATATTACAGTGTAACACCAAATAGTAAAGAGGAGGTTGACCTACTAACCCTTATATCTCGAGCTTTGAAATTATTTAAATTCTTTTTCTTTTATACTATTTAAAATTCAGAATTTTTAAATTTTAAATTCGATCCATTTGCTTCTAATAATTTTTTTTTTTGAGGGAAATAATACTATTTATGTGAGTTGTAACATACTTTTTGTTCTTATCTTTGGATCCATTTGGTAGGTGCCAATTTATACTCTCAATTTTTGAAAAAATATTGATGAGCATTCAATGATTCACCTTTATATGAATCCCTAAAATGCCGGGTCCCGACCAAAATGGGTCCTTTTTAGCCCATCAATAATATAGGTTATATATGTCGACGATCTATAAATTGTGACGTTCATGACAGAAGATGTAAATCATCAAATTAAGTTGGTCTGAACGACTTTTAAATTAACAAGTTATTAACCTAGTGATGTATGTGGTATTTTAAGCAATTTTTTACGTATTAAAAAAGGGTGAAAAGAGCTACATGCTACGTATATTGTATAACACAAGTTATTGAGATCAGTAGAGCCGGAACGGATAATATATGTCATGAGTTTTGATTTTGACTACACCAATATACAATGAGGGTTGATTTAAGAGGATGTGAACTTTTAAACTCTTGTCCTTTAAAATTTCACTACGAAAATATTTGAATCAGCTAGAGTTGATAAAATTTAACACAGTTCGTTCAATCTGTTTAAGTTTAGATGGGTTATCGATCCGTCTATTTATCAGTTTTATTCATTAAAAATTAGGTTGATATGTAATCAGAATAGACTCATGAGAAATCTTGATAAAACATTTTTGAATGAAACTTTTTTTTTCTTTTTCAGTTTGATATATTAGATATAGACATTATATAAAGAAGAAAATAATTTTATTAGGTATTAAAATAGTTTAAAACAACAAATAAAACAAGCTTAGTAAAAATTGGATTGGATTGAGTCTTGATCCGTTATATAATTTATTACCTAAACCGTTTTGTCCCGAGCAAATGTCTGTTTGATCCAATTATTATCTTAACCGACTATGACCCGTCTAAATTTGACACAGTCCGTCAATTACAATCCTCAGAATCAGCTAACAAATATTATTCATGAATATATGCAATATTTTAATAATTCATTAATAACGTGTTACTAAATAGAATTTGCAACAGACTTTATTATTCCACTAAAAATAGAAGAAAAAAAATCAGAAAAAATAACAAAAATAAGAGGAACAGATAGTAGTAACAGTCCCTTTGTTGCAATGGTTTTAAGAGCTAATAGATCAATGGACGTACAATTCATACGTAAAAAAAGTAGCAGCAGAAAATAGTACTTTTTTTAAAAAAAAATCACGTGGACTGATAATTATGTGATGGTATTTAAAATATAAAAATATAAAATATTATGTACAATAATTGATTACCACCCACCCCTTCATTCCCAAATCCACTCAGAATTTGGAGTGGCTCGATAGTGTTAAAAAAAATACGTGTTTTAAGTCTTCAAATTTAAGGAGTCTCATTTTTAATAATAATAGGTTATAAGTTATTATTTTTTTAACAAATATTGAGTACTATTCGTAAAAAAAGTAAACTTTTCATGAAAATAAAGAAATTATTAGAAAAATGACATATTTGAAATACTATATCTCATGAAAAATAATTTCAAATAAAAATGGTTATATTATTAACAATTCAAATTTAAGACCCCGTTTGATTTTTGCTTTAGGCGACTAATATGTTGGAGCGCTCCTGTCTGGAACAAAGTCGAGTGTGAGCAAGAGAGTTCATTCGAATTATTTTTACCATGTTTTTTATAATTACTTTTTATATATATAATAAAATATTTTTGTTGTAAAGAAAGCTCAGAATATAAGATGAAAAAGACAAGAAGTATAAGATAGAGGAGATAATTTTCTTATTCAAGTATGTCATACAATGGTGAATGATATCTCTATTTATAGTGTTGAGATATCATAGTCAAAGGTCACCTTGAAATCTTACATAGTTATCATCAAGGTTCATATCACCTTGATATCTTATCACATTGGAAACACTAATACATGAATCCAATTAATTGTTGGATAACTCTAATGGATCATTCACATATACAATGGATTTACAACACTCCCCCTTGGATATCCATAGATTATGTGTCTCGTTAAAACCTTACTAGGAAAAACCCAGTGGGAAAAAGCCTAGTAAAGGAAAAAGAGTACACATATCTCATAATACGCTTTGAATGTTGCCTCGTTAAAAACCTTACCAGGAAAACCCAACTTGGGACAAAACCATAGTTAAGGAAAAGAGTACAACGCGTATTTCGCTCCCCCTGATGAAAACTTTACTTGATATCTCGGAGACGGCGCATTCCAATCTTGTATCTCAACTTCTCAAACGTTGATGTTGGCAATGCCTTAGTGAATAAATCAGCAAGATTATCACTTGAACGAATTTGTTGAACTTCTATCTCACCATTTTGTTGAAGATCATGCGTGAAAAAGAACTTTGGTGAGATATGCTTTGTCCGGTCTCCTTTGATGTATCCTCCTTTCAATTGAGCTATACATGCAGCATTATCTTCGTACATTGTGGTTGGTATATTCTTTTTCAAAGAAAAACCACACATTTCCTGAATATGATGGGTCATTGATCTCAACCAGACGCACTCTCGACTTGCTTCATGGATGACTATTATTTCTGCATGATTTGAAGAAGTGGCTACCAACGTTTGCTTCATTGATCGCCAAGATATTGCCGTGTCTCCACATGTAAACAAATAGCCTGTTTGTGATCGAGCTTTATGCGGATCTGATAAATACCCTGCATCTGCGTAACCAATCAGTTCTGATTTGGATTCATTGGAATAGAATAAACCCATGTCCATGGTCCCTCGAAGATATCGAAGTATGTGTTTAACACCATTCCAATGTCTTTTTGTTGGGGAGGAACTGAATCTTGCTAGTAGACTTACTGCAAAACAGATATCTGGTCGAGTATTGTTAGCAAGGTACATTAGTGCCCCGATCGCACTAAGATAAGGAGTTTCATCACCAAGAAGCTCTTCATCATTCTCTTGAGGTCGAAATGGATCTGTATTGGTGTCAAGCGATCTTACCACCATTGGAGTACTCAATGGATGTGAGTTATCCATGTAAAAACGCTTTAGTATCTTTTCTGTGTACGTTGATTGATGAACAAGTATTCCATTTGACAAATTCTCAATCTGTAGGCCAAGATAAAATTTTGTCTTGCCGAGATCTTTCATTTCAAATTCTTTTTTCAGACACTCAATAGCTTCTAAAAGCTCTTTACCAGTGCCAATGATGTTCAAATCATCAACATACACAGCTATTATTACAAATTCAGACCCCGACCGTTTAATAAAAATGCAGGGACAAATCGGGTCATTTTTGTACCCTTTCTTTAACAAATATTCACTCAGACGATTGTACCACATCCTTCCTGATTGTTTCAATCCATACAGAGATTTCTGAAGTTTTATTGAACAAGTTTCTCTTGAATCTTTGTATGCTTCAGGAACTTTGAATGCTTCAGGAATTTTCATGAAAATGTTGTGGTCCAATGAGCCATATAGATAGGCTGTGACAACGTCCATTAGACGCATTTCAAGTTTTTCATGAACTGCCAGATTTATGAGATATCTGAAGGTGATTGCATCTACCACTGGAGAATATGTCTCCATATAATCAATACCAGGTCTTTGAGAAAAACCTTGAGCAACGAGTCGGGCCTTATATCTCATGACTTCACCTTTTCATTTCTTTTCCGTACAAAAACCCATTTGTACCCCACTGGCTTGATACCTTCAGGTGTTCGGATTATCGGTCCAAAAACTTCACGTTTTTCTAGTGAAGCCAATTCAGCTTGAATTACATCCTTCCATTTTGGCCAATCATTTCTCTGTCTACATTCGTGAACAGATTTTGGCTCAAAATCTTCATCTTGTTGCATTATTTCAATAGCAACATTATAGGCAAATATGTTGTCAATCACAACATTATTTTGGTTCCACAACTTTCTCGTCGAGACATAATTCATTGAAATTTCATTATTTTCAGAAGTTTGAACCTCCTCATCATCATGTGTTATGACTTGGGTCTCATCTTGAGAAATTTCATTCAACCCATGATCATCTTGATCATTTATTCCTTTTCTTTTTCGAGGATTTTTATCCTTCGAACCAATTGGTCTACCATGCTTCAAATGTGGTCTAGACTCATTTGCCTTAACAATTTGTCCTGTCGGGATGTCAACTCGAACTTCAGCATTAACAGCTGGAATATGCGATTTAGTAATCCTTGGAAGATTAGTAAATGCATCTGGTAGCTGATTTGCAATGTTCTGCAAATAAATTATTCTTTGAACTTCTTGCTCACATTTGTTTGTTCGAGGATCCAAATGAGATAGAGATGATGAATTCCAATCTATCTCTTTTCCCAATGACTTATGTTCTCCCCCTAATGTTGGGTATACTGATTCATCAAAATGACAATCAGCAAATCTTGCCTTAAATAAATCTCCAGTCATAGGCTCCAAATATTTTATGATTGAAGGAGATTCATACCCAACATATATCCCCAACCTTCTTTGGGGCCCCATCTTTGTGCGTTGTGGTGGAGCAATTGGGACATACACCGCACATCCAAAAACTCTAAGATGAGAAATATTTGGTTCTTGACCAAAAGTCAATTGTAATGGGGAGAATTCATGATAATTGATCGGCCTTATGCGCACAAGTGCTGCTGCATGCAAAATAGCATGCCCCTACATAGACACAGATAACTTTGTTCTCATTAGTAATGGTCTAGCTATCAATTGCAGACGTTTAATCAATGATTCTGCTAGACCGTTTTGAGTGTGAACATGAGCAACTGGATGTTCAACTGTTATACCAGTAGACATACAATAATCATTAAATGCTTGAGATGTAAACTCACCAGCATTATCTAGACGGATTGTCTTTATTGTATAGTCTGGAAATTGTGCTTTCAATCTTATTATTTGAGCCAGCAATCTCGCAAAAGCCATGTTGCGAGTTGATAATAAACACACATGTGACCATCTTGTAGAAGCATCTATCAAGACCATATAATATTTAAAGGGTCCACATGTAGGTTGAATTGGTCCACATATATCACCCTATATACGTTCCAGAAACGCAGGGGATTCAATTCCAACCTTAACTGTTGATGGTTTAATGATCAACTTTCCTTGAGAACAAGCAGCACAAGAGAATTCCTTTGATTGAAGGATATTTGGGCTCTTTAAGGTGTGCCCATGTGAATTCTCAATGATTTTGCGCATCATATTAAATCCGGGGTGGCCCAACCGGTCATGCCAAATGATAAAATCATTAAAATTAGTAAACCTTTTGTTTACTACGGCATGTGATTCAACTGTACTTATACTTGTATAGTACAACCCAGAAGAAAATGCAGGTAATTTTTCATGCACAATTTTCTTCTCTATATTAATTGTAGTAATGTAAAGGTATTCAACCTTTCCTTCATTAGCCGTCTCAACATGATAGCCATTTTGGCGAATAACTTTGAAACTTAATAAGTTTCTTTGAGACTTACTACAATATAATGCATTATCAATGCTTAATATTGTCCCTCTAGGTAGTAATAAGGTCGCTTTTCCAGAGCCCTCAATTAACTTTGTACTACCTGATATTGTGTTAACATATGCCATTTTCATAACCAAATTAGAAAAGTATTTCTTTTCTTTTAATATTGTATGCGTTGTGGCACTATCAAGAAGGCATACATCTCCATTACTCATCTTGAATCCAACTGACAACTGGGATTTCTATTAATTTGCATTAAAATAAAATACATCAAAAGAAGGAGAAAACAAAATTAACAACGGAAATTTAAATACTTAAACATGAATAACATAATAATTAAAAATACATAAGTAAAATAGTAACAGACTTCATTCCCCAGCTAAAAGATCAAACATCAGTTTCGATCTCCAAAGAAGTCATCAACTTCCATATGAGTAATGTCACCAAGGCCATCAAAAATATCATCCTTTAAAGCCAAATTTGCTTCAACATCTTTATCATATTTCTGAGATGTTCCCGGCTTATCATCATCTTTAAGAGTCATATGTGACTCAGCTCGAGCATTGGAAGAGGAAGCACCACTTTTATTTCCTTTCTTTTTAAAGGAATTTTGATAGAGCCTTACAAAATGTTCATGTGTGCGACATTCATTCTTCCAATGGCCTTTCATGCCACAACGACGACAATTACTTTTTGAGGGGTTATTTTGAGAACTCATGTTGTTCTCCCTTTTATTATGACCACCACCTTGACGATTAGTGTATCGTCTTTTATCTTTGCCACGTCCCCGTGCATTATTATATCCCCGATGATCATCTCTTTTTACTTCAGATTGATCACGTGCTTCCACCACATTTGCCTCCGGTAATGGAGCAGCTCCAGTGGGACGATCTTCATGATTTTTCATTAAAAGAGCATTATGTTGCTCAGCCACCAAAAGACACGAGATTAGTTCAGAATATTTCTGAAAACCCTTTTCACGATATTGCTGCTGCAATATCACATTTGAGGCATGAAAAGTAGTAAGTGTCTTTTCCAACATGTCTTCATCTTTTATAGTTTCCCCACATAATTTCAACTGGGAGGTTATCCTGAATACAGCAGAGTTGTATTCAATTACGGTCTTAAAATCTTGAAACCGTAAATGCATCCACTCATAACGAGCTCTTGGCAACACTGTTGCCTTTAGGTGGTCATATCTCCCCTTTAAATCAGTCCACAATTCAAGTGGATCTTTCACCGTCAGATATTCAATCTTCAGGCCCTCATCAAGATGATGACGAAGGAAAATCATAGCCTTCGCCTTATCTTGACTCGATGCTTCATTTCCCGGAGTAATCGTGGCATCAAGACCTTTAGCAGCCAAGTGAATCTCAGCATCGAGTACCCATGAAAGATAATTCTTTCCAGAAATATCTAATGCCACAAACTCAAGTTTGGATAAATTCGACACAATGAAAATTATGAGAGAATATGTGAATTAAATAAAAATATTTATATAATACCTTTGCAAGTAGCAATTTCGTGCTGATAACGTGTTGTAAAGAAAGCTCAGAATATAAGATGAAAAAGACAAGAAGTATAAGATAGAGGAGATAATTTTCTTATTCAAGTATGTCATACAATGGTGAATGATATCTCTATTTATAGTGTTGAGATATCATAGTCAAAGGTCACCTTGAAATCTTACATAGTTATCATCAAGGTTCATATCACCTTGATATCTTATCACATTGGAAACACTAATACATGAATCCAATTAATTGTTGGATAACTCTAATGGATCATCCACATATACAATGGATTTACAACAATTTTATAATTTTTTACTTTTTTATATCTTTTAATTTTGTGATGAAAATTTTAACTCTGCTATTATTATTCATATGAGTCTCTTAATATTTTTTTTTATAAGTGCGGCCTATAGTATAAATGCATGTACCTCTTTTTGTGGCATTGAAAGGATAATATATAATATTCTATCATTTAAATTTATTTAAAAAATTATTTAATTTGATAATAAATTATTTAATTTGATATGAAATCTAAGATTAAACAATGATTTTGAAATTTATTGTCTAATAAAGTAAGTCAGAGAAATTTTATTGGATATTATAAATTATTTAATTAATGATGGAGAAATAAAATTCAAGGGTAAATCTTATTTATGAAAGAAATATTACTCTTTTCAATATGACTAAAACAAAATGTCCTGTAAATTTTTTTTTTTTATATATATATATATATATATATATATATATATATCTTTCTATGTTTATGCTCTACTTTCCTCAAATAATAAGTACTCATATTTGTATTTAATTGGGAAAAATAGAGTAAATTTATATTTTTTAATTACTTATTATAACTATAATTTACTATAATTATCATTCGCGATTAACATTATATATTAATTACGTGGGCTGACTTCGAGTTTGTATAATTAGTCATGTTTGTATATGTATAATTCGCCATAATATACAAATACATATGCATAATATACAATTATTAACCTATATACATATACAATTCACCTCTCTCCCACTCTCTGCCCTCTCTCTCTCTCGTCTCTCTCCTCCCTCTCTCAATCTCGCTTGCCTTATATACAAATGAATATGTATAATATACAATTCACCTCTCTCCCACTATCCACCCTCTCTCGCTCACCTCTCTTTTCCCTCTCTTAATATGTTCGCCTCTCTCCTCTCTCTCCCTATCTCGCTCGCCTCTCTCCTCCCTCTCTCACTCTTCCTTGCCACATATACAAATACAAATGTATAATATACAATTATCCAACCGATATACATATACAATTCACATTTCTCCCACTCTTTCCCCCCTCTCTCTCGCCTCTATCAGTCTCGCTCGCGTCTCTCCTCCATATAACATGTAGCTACGAATTGTAATTATCAAACTATAATTACAGAGAGTAATTAGTCTATTTTCAAGTGGCTATATGTGAAAGTTCCCCTTTAATATATATATATATATACATATATATATATACATAATTTCTCGATTGCAATTTCATGTGTTAATAATTGGGTTTGAAATTTATTTTTCATACATATTTTACGAATTTTTAATACATAACAAATCTAAATCAAAGCTATTATATTAGACTGAACCTATATATTACCTTCTAAAATCACCCCGATATTTAATTATTCATTTGAGCAATAAATTGTCTCTTTAATTTAAAAACATAAGAAAATTATTCTTAATCAAACGATTTACTCAAAAATGAGATAAAATTAAGTGATTTACTCTAGAATGATGAGATCTTTTATTGATTTCAGATATAAATGAAAATTATTCTTAATCAAACGATTTACTCAAAAATGAGATAAAACTAAGTTATTTACTCTAGAATGATGAGATCTTTTATCGATTTCAGAAATAAATCTCTAAAATAAAATAAAATATCTTTTTGAAATTGACACTTTGAAAATAGATCCAACGACTATATGTTGACTCAACTTTAGTTTAATCTCAATATATTTATTAAAAATATCGAACGAGAAACTAAAAAATGAGTCCACCATATCTTATAGGTCATTTTAAATTGTTCTAGCTAGTACTACATGTATATGTATATATATATATATATATTCCTTTTATATAATAATATCCAATGATTTTGAAAGACAAATTTAACTGTTTCTTGTTTTAATTCATGCAAATAAATAATTGGTTATGGTGAGCACCTGCAATTGGCCAAAAAAAGGCAAATGGGTTCATAACCTATAGTTATGAATGGAGGCACAAATTTTCAAGACATTTTTTAAAAAATTAATTAATTTTAAAATATTTCCTTTGACCACTACAGTCTATAATAACTAACATGTGAAAGCCATTAATATATTAAATTAATTTTGGAAACTATTTTCCCAACATATCTTTTTAAGGGAACTTTCTCAAAATTTGTAGAGTTTGCTAAACTAATTACAAGATTTTCAAGGGGGCCATAGTGATCAATGTTTGAGACTTGAGAGACATATGTACATTAATCTCATTTTTGGTATTTTAAAATCTGCGACGCTCTAAAATAAATAACGAACATAAAATGAAAAATCATATTCATTCTCAAATAACTTTTACTTTTAAGTGAGATAATTATATATAACGATATAATGTCAAGAGGCGTAAAAATATTATGAGTTTAAATCTATTGGTGTCGTTGAAGAGAAAAAAAAACTTGTATTAGTATTATTATACTTTTTAAATATAAAACAAATGGGGGTTGACGTATTTTACATAAGTATCTTTATGGTTTGTTTGTGTCAAATTGAGATTGATAATACGAGCAAGTTCATATATGATACAATAGATGTTGCCATCCAAGAGAAATAATATTTTTATATTTTGTCCGAAATATTTAATTATTTAAACATTTAAATGATATAATGCACATAACATAGTTAGAAAATATATAAGAAGTTTTAAGTAACATATAAGGAGATAATACTAATTAGTAATTATAATGCAAAAGTTAATGCTCTTTGCCTCATAATATCATTGAAGCATATGGCTAATAATGATGAACAAACCAAATATGGAAATTCTTTTGATGATTTTTGCCATAATGAATGAAATTCTTTTGATGAATTTTAAAGTATTTTTTTAAAAAAAAAAACTTAATTCAACAATAATTACTTAATTAATGAATTTGAATAAATTTAATGATTAAGTTTTAATATGCGTCTAAAAAAATTCTATCGAGATAACTATCATTGATCATATTTCCGTCCATTATTATCACTTAATTACTATGACTCTATACAAAAAATAATCTTTAGTGGTAACTAATTAATGATAATAGTTTAAGTTGTCAAATATGCAATTTTAGGGGTAATTATTATTATTTTTAAATGTTTCTAAAGACTATACCGGAATGACATCTCATGACAATTAACTAATGATGCCTATAAAAAATTATCACTCTTTATTAATATAAATACTTATTGTCGCTAAAGGTCGTTTTATTATAGTGTCACTCAGCTATCACCAATTCACCATCATCGATGTCATCTTCTATCACTTTCAATTATCATCATTCACAATCACTATCATCACGAATTACCATAATCAGACGTCACCAATACTAGCTATTTTGTACAATTATTACCATAGACCACAACTACCACAATAACTATATCAATCAAATAATCAGTTACTATCATTAATTATCACTGTCATCGACCAAAATCAGGGACGCTACTATAAATTATTATCACAATTAATCACTATATACTTTTTATTTTAAAAAAATGAACATAGCATTCAATCGATTAGTATTTTTTTAAAAAAATTATTAAAAATATTTATGTGAATAATTTTTTAAAATCTTTTTTTTGACATGAATTCAACAAAGGCAAAAAGACAGACTGCAGTATACCTGCATTAGATGTGTTTCATCATTTCATTGACCATTCTAATCATTTTCCTTTTCCATAGTATATTCATTTTTCTTTACTTCTTGAGAAGAAAGTCATGTGCAGGAAATACCTATCTTCTCTCATATAATAAATAATATTTATAAAAATATATTTTTTTTTCAAAAAAATAAAAATAAAAGAGTTTTACCAAGAGTAGAATAGGCTTAACTTAACCACAATATTTTTTGAATTTTTACATAATACTTAGTTAACATGCTATACTAAATCAAATCGATCGATAGACTTTGAATCTTATTTCTAACTGATACTATAAATTCAATCAGACACTCATCGTCTATTACTATTCCTTCCGTCTACTTTTATTTGTCATGTTGCAATTTTCGAAAGTCAAATTGACTAGTTTTCAAAGTTCAATTGGATTACATTAATTCGATATTTTAAACAAAAAATTAGATATTCATAAACTATACAAAAAGTACTATACATTGAAATTTTATATGAAAAAATATATCGTAAATTGTTAATCAAGATTTTCTTAGTTTGACTCTAAAAATGGAAAGTATGATCGTTACAGTAGACGGAGATAGTATTGTATATTCAAATATTTATTCAACTTCCTTTTTTTTTTTCTTTGGTCAATACCTAAATTCCATTATATACATTGTTAGTGGACAAAGCTAAGCTAGGGGAACAAAAAGGAATTAATGTGTGGCTAGTAGAAATACATCAATATTTTTTTAGCCTTATATACATCTTTAACTATTACACCTAATGTTAATGTACAATAAAATATAGACAACATAACTTAATTCAATATATTATCTTGATACCTAGCAACTAGACCAAATGTCCTAATGAATGTTTAATTTTTTTTCAAAACTTTAATTGGTGTATTTTTCTCATTTAAGTAATTCATATATATATATATATATATATATATATATATATATATATATATATATATATACCAATGTATATATCATTGACTAATGAATAATATATGAACAAAAAATCTTAATGATATCAATATGAATATATACTGATTTAATATCAATTAAGCGAAATTATCAGTATTTCGAAAGAAACATAAAAGGGAAAAAAAAAGGAAGAAATATAGCATTGGTCAAATCTCAAAGGTGAAACATCCTTTTCATTATTAAGCTAACAGTACTTGTTGCCCTCTTTTTTGTCTTAAAAGTTGTCAAGTTAACTAATCAACACTATTCTGGTATTCAAATCATCTTTTCTAAAAAATAAAAATTATTTGGTATCCAATATTTACGTTTGTTTAGGCAAATTAAATAAAAAAGCGCTTCCTATCAAGATTTTCTAAATATTTAAAAAGATGAACCTCATGGCATCCAACGACTCTATATATTTTATTTCTTAATGAAAGTTCTTGCTCTACGACTATTAAGTGAATCTCGTTATTATTATACTATTAACTTAAGGTTAATGTACAAACTCATAAATTTTAATTTTGAATCCGCAAATCATAAAACTACATATATCACACTCATTAGGGTTTGATCCTTCTCTGAACTTACGTAAATACGAAATACTTTACGCATCAATAACAATTTTTTTTGGTCTTTGCATAGTTAATTAACCCCACGACTCACTGAAAAAGTACTGTTAATTAGGAAAACAAAAAGAATGTAAGTAAGTTGAAGCTTGGAATAAAATTTAAAAGCCAATAAATAAACAGTACTACCAATTAATGATTTAAATTTTTTTTTAAAGAATTTAAATTTATATGCATGCTGGTCCTGTACGTTCACTGCAGTGTCATTACGTATATATATATATAATTGAAATATATATATAATACTTTTTTATTACTATAAGTGAGAGTCAGTATATTAATTCCACTGGTGTAAGTTTGAGTAACAAAAGGTCAAAAAAGCAGAATCCAAAGCACTGTTCTAACCTAATCTAAACCCTACTGCTATAAAGCAAACTAACCCTACTTTTGAATAAGACGCGAGTTCGTTTGGTAGAATGTATAAAAATAATATTGAATGTAATATATATATATACGAGGTCATTCGGTAGGAATGTATAAAAATAGTTTTATGAATATATTAATTAGCTAGCATTAGTATTATATTGTTTTATTGAAATCAAAATTTAAGATTCAAAATATGAATAAGTGAACATACTAATTAGTCGAAGGGGATTTATTATTTACTAATATGTGTATGAAAAATTATTTAAGTCATATATAAATAGAATAATTTTCTATTGAAGGGGAAATAGATGAATACTTAAAACTAATCTAGCTTCGCCCTTGCTTATATACCTCGTCAAACAACAATTACGAAAGCATTCTAGTATAACTATATATACTATGTATTTTTATGACTTCTATAAGTATCCACCATCTAGGTTGTGACGGATGAATAAGATGTTCAACTCTTAAATAGCGAATTTGGATTTAAGCTATATAATGAAGAAAATTGTGATAGAGTAATGTGGTAGGAATTTATATTAGTGGACCCGCCAAAATAATGGTTCAGATATCGAATGAGAAAAAAAAAGAAAACCTTATGTATGTGTTCATTTATATGCATTCGCCATCGAGAGTTTTCTCTTTAACGAACCTTACTTAGTGCGAATTTGTATTAATAGAAGTTCAAAAACAGACGTCGAATACCAGATGAAAAATAAAACATATCTTACATATTTTTTCATAGTATATACATATTGTTATTTTTTCAAATTACTAATTTCATAAAATATTAGGTGATTTTTCTCAGTTGTATAATCTTAACAGAAAGAGTTACATATTACTTCTTGCTTATAGTCTAGAGATCACAAATATACCGTGAAACAAATTAAAATACACGTAAACTGACTCAGATACCACGATTCTTATAAAAAATAGTTTTAAACTATAGTAGTGATTTTGTGTTCTCGTGACCTTTCCACTCTTATCTGTCCTTTCTTCACTTTGGATCAAATTTGTCCCAAAAACACCCTTTCACCTTACACTATTTTTTCCTGTATATCAAACAAAATATCTTTATAATCTTTTTATTATATTACTCCAATATCTTTTATAAATCATTACACATATAAAAAGAGTGACTAAAGCTTTACAACTCCATCAAAGAAAAAAATGGGTCCATTTTTTCCAGTACTACTCCTTTTTTATACTCAAATTCAAACCTTTTTTCTCTAGAAAAACAGAATCCAAATCAAACTCCGCCGCCCCCAAAAAAAAATTCTTTCATATTTTGAAAAATATATACAGAGTTTGAACCAAAATTACTGAATTTTAAATGAGCGACTAACTCATGAGATTTGATTTGTTGAAATGGAAGATCAATATGGAATGGCAGATCTAAGACAATATATGAACGGTGGGCGTTCGATTTTCGGTACGATCCAACAAGTACCCCCAGAACTATTACCTGCTACCTCTCACCAGCAACAACAACACAGGAATCTCGGGCCGGGCCATCACCAGTATGACATGGTGATGGGACTGGCCCAAGTTCCTTCGTCAGGTCACGGGCTTACTACTCCACATCATCACCACCACCACCAGCATCACCAACATGAGTTCCTTACGGACTCGAGTACTCCTGTAGCTGTAGCTGCTACAGCTACAGCTACAGGAGCTACTACTACGAGTGCCGGATTTAGTGGGATGGATCAGATGGAGACTGGTGGTGGTGGTGGTGGAGACGGAAGCGGGCGGTGGCCTAGACAAGAGACACTTACACTACTTGAAATCAGATCAAGATTGGATCCAAAGTTCAAAGAAGCTAATCAAAAAGGACCCTTATGGGATGAAGTTTCAAGGTACACCATATAATTAACAAAAAAAAAATATACACACAAAACCTAATTTTATTATTATTATTATTTTGTGTGTTTTTTTGTTCACTTGTGTCATTAAATTGGAACGATACACAAAAGATTAGTATGATACAAATTTAATCTAGATATGGTTCTAGATTTAATTAATCCTAGTATTTTTTTTTAATTTTACGTATAAATACAAAAAATAGTAGATAAAAAAAACTATTCCTATTTTAGTTATAGTGAAGAATTTATTTTTTCCAAAAATCTTACTCTTAATATGTTCTTATTTTTGAAAAATTTTAATTTTTTTCAATCCTTTTTTTTTTCTCCAACGAAAACATTATTATTCACTTGTTCTTGTAAAAGAATTTCCTACAAATTGTTATTTTGAGTTATTTAGGCTTATGTTGTTTCGACTTTTCAAAAACATATATCAACAGTTACATGTTACTATTTCTAGAGGATCCAACACAGGTGATGGTGTAACAATATTTTTGAAGAGTCGGAACAACATAGATTTTGAAAAATCTATTCATATTTTTGTGTACACTGTGGAAATGAAAAAGGAAACAATTGAGTTTTCTAGAGAAAAAGCAGCACTTTTAAGCAAAAACTCATACAGTAAATAAGTTGCCAATTTTGTGTTAGAAAATGACACTACATTGAAGTTCAGTTATAGAATCAGGTGTTATTTTCATCTTTATTAATACATCACATACCCCTTTTTTTTTATTTCTTTTTACCTAGATCAAAATTCCTTTTTGCTTGTTTTTCTTTAGCAATTTTTTTTTTTTTTAAAAAAATTGTAATTAACTATATATATGTATTATATATTCCAAATAGGGGTTTTGTATAGTTTCTATCTTTAGGAAAAATCTCAATATATCATCACGTGACACATTGAATCATTTGTGGAATCAAAATTAGGGTTAAGAAATATGAGAAAATCTTTCTGTCGATCCATAATTTGTTAGAATTACTGTTATTACCTTCCTTCCAGAGTAATCGTAAATTTTTCACTATTCCTTTCATGTGAATACAATTCGAGATGAGAATTTTCAAAAAATTAAACTTATTTTCTTTTACAACGACTCAATTCCAAATAAGTTAGTAATTGTAGTTTCCCATTTCTTATCGGCTTATGAATATGGTTTTGATGATCCTTTTCTTTGTTGTCAGGAGTCATTTTGATATAAGATTTTATTTTCTTTCGTCTTAAAACCCTTATATATATCTTACTTAAATCATGTCACTCCATTTAAACTTTTGATCAACCTTTTTTTACTACTACTAAATAAATTTCACATTAACTAATTATTTTCTCTTAATTATTGTAGGATTATGTCTGAGGAACATGGATACCAAAGGACTGGAAAAAAATGTAGAGAGAAATTTGAGAACTTGTATAAGTACTACAAAAAAACTAAAGAGGGTAAAGCTGGAAGACAAGATGGTAAACACTATCGATTTTTTCGACAACTTGAAGCTTTATATGGTGAAACAAGCAATAATATTTCATCTACCTCAACGGATATTCTTCATCAGGGAAGTCATTTTCCTTATAATTCCGTTAACAACATGAGTCAAGATCCTCATAATTTTCACCACCATCAAGCTTCTAAGCTATCCGATAGCATGAGCTTATCAAATTCATCTGAACTCAATACGTCTTCCTCAGATGATAGTGATCATCATGATAAGAAGAAGAGGAGGGGGAAGAGGAGTTTAAAGGCGAAGATTAAAGATTTCATTGATGGACAAATGAGGAAGTTGATGGAGAAACAAGAAGAGTGGATGGAGAAAATGATGAAAATGATTGAACATAAAGAACAAGAAAGGATATTGAGAGAAGAAGAATGGAGGAAACAAGAAACGATTCGTATTGAAAAGGAACATAATTTTTGGGCTAATGAGAGGGCATGGATAGAAACACGCGATGCTGCTTTAATGGAGGCTGTGAACAAGCTAAGTGGTAAGGATTTGAAGAGTACTAGTAGTAATCCGCGTAGTCTTGATGAAGAAATGGTTGAAATTCATAACAGAAACGGAGATGTAACAGACAGTCTGAAAGATGATGTTGACCAGCACTGGCCTGATAGTGAAATTACTAGGTTAATACAACTTAGGACTAGCATGGAATCAAGATTTCAACAATTGGGAATTTCATCATCAATAAGTGATCATGATCATGATCATGATAATGATCATAGTAATAATCATGATCATGTATTATGGGAAGAGATTAGTGCAAAAATGGCCATTTTGGGATATGATAAAAGTGCTACAATGTGCAAGAAAAGATGGGGTAGCATTAATAGTTACCTAATGAAGTGCAACAAGAAAAGAAAAGATCAAAATTCAACAAGTTTGTTATGTTACAATAGTAATGTACAAATCAACAATCAATATTATGAAGCTGATGGATCATCATGTTTTAGGTACTTAATGGGAGATCATCATCATAACTTATGAGAAAATTATGAATCGAAATTAAAGCAAAGGTGCTGATAATGGTGCTGGTGATGGTGGTGACGATAATTGATGATGTGTCACAACAAGTACAACAAGAGAATTTGTAAGTTTTTTTTTTCTTAAAAAAAATTAATAAAGATTGGTTGACATGAACTTATTTGTCTTGGGTTGCTAACTGTTTTTATGGAACATATAATTGATTTGAAGTTAACTTTGTCCTAGCTAGGAGGTTGATCAATTTGGCTACCTAAATTTACTATTTTTATGAGATGTTCTATTTATATTTTGTATTTAAATTAAGTAATGAATTGATGTGGTAATTATTCTCTTCAATTTGCTAATTTTCTTGAAGTGTTTTGATTATTTTTTGCAATACAATGTTATCCTTTCTTAATTTGGAGGTATTTCACATTTGGAATTTGAAATTTTAGGAGTCGAGTAGTTGGTGATAAGAGTATTTGATATAAAGAAAAATATTAAATGAAAAAAAAATATTTTTTTCGCTTAAATTGTTCTTCATTGTTCCCTTTGAAATACAAGATTTTGAAATTTTAGTGTGCTAGGTGGTGACAAAATTTTTATCTGATAAATATATTGCAGAAAATATTATTCAGCTTATCGAACATGTTGTAAGTGTGAGATTATCTTTGCAATACAATGTTATTCTTTCTTAATTTGGAGGTGTTTCATTTGTAAAATTTGACATTTTAGAAGTTCGATACGATATCGGGGAAGGGAAATAGTAGGTGACTAAGGGTGTATTTGATATGGAGAAAAATATTAAATAGAGAAATACTTTCTCTTATATAGTTCTCCAATATTTCATTTAAAATATAAAATTTTGAAATTTTAGAGCGTTGGATGGTAACAAAGTTTTAATTTGAAAAATGTTTTCTATTAAATATTTTTCGTCATATTAAACATGTCTTAAATTAGCCCTTTTCAGAATAATGTTTACTTTTTATAAATAGGGAGATATGTTAAAACAAGTATAACCATTAGTTCTTGGTTGGTAATATTTCTTTTCAATTATGAACGTTTTTATTATTTAAAGACGATATAATATTAAATTCGAAAGACATGATTTTCAATAAGCATTAAAAAAGAGTTGAGTTTGTCTCATAAAACCACGTGAATTTGGGCTGTTTTCAACTAAGATTTCACATCGAATATATAAAAACACATTTTAGGATATTGTAGCAAATGATATCGTTTTTGTAAAAAAAACAAACAAACTCTATTTTAGTAATTAATTAAAAATATATTCTTTAATCAACTTTTCATTCATGAAAAAGAAGATTTGATTATATTCCACTCAAGTAATTTTACTATACTTTTCTTATTTTGTCTGCCACTAACTGACGCGAATAGTAAAATAACAGCTCATGAAAAGATATTTAAATGAATTTTATAACATTTTATGATCCTCAAATAAGCACTATATGAGTAATCTATTATAAATTTTGTACTTTGAGAATTTTCAAGATTATAATAATAATAATGTAGATACATAGAATATAGACACCATCCTACAAATGTTACATTGTGGTACTTGAAGAATAGCATAGCCTTAAACACAATGTGTAGGAATAATTTCAAATTATATATTAACCATGAAGGACCTTAATTTCTTTTAATTAAATTGAAATCATCATTGTTGAAGGACAATATTTCATTAATAAAATGAAATATTTGGCAAATTAATCAACATTCACAATGTGGATAACTGTTTAACTTAGTAGACCTGTCATACTTGTCTTATCTTGTCTGCCACTAATTATTAAAACACGATATTTTATCTTAGAAATAAGTTTTTCCCCCTCAAAATTGCATCTTAGGATAACCCTCCACCCACCCCCACCCCCAACAACCTCTTTAGTAGCTTAGCACTATGTAAGATTTTATTTCTCAAATAATGCACTAAATATATGCAATAACAAGAATCATTAAAAGTTTAATTCTCAAAATATGCAGAAAAATTGAGACTTTAATGCAATTAATTAATGAGCTCTCTGAACTTGTCTTGATTATATAGCTCCAACCACTACCACTGGCAAAAACCATAAATTGGGAATAAATAAGACTTGATTTTCATTTTTTTTCTATCAATATGCTAAATCCCAAAGCCTATTGTTTTATATTTGGATCAACCAAAGGGAAGAAAAAATTGTTAATTTAGGAAAAAGATTAGTTATATAAAGCTTTTGTAATTTATTTCTTGTTTTTATGTTCAATTGTAAGTGAATTGTTTAAATTCTTCCTCCATGAGCTTGATCAGATTGTTAATTTCGAGTTTAAATTATGGGTGATGCTAGGGTGGGGGGGGGGAGGAGGAGGGGCTTACAATCGTCAATAAATAAAAATTAAATTAACTATAGATAAATAACATGATATTTATTATATTTATGTATATATAATAAACATTGAATTTACTTGAAAACTTTGAATTTACTTGATTAATATGTTTATTTTTTTTATTTTAAATTTCTTAAGTGGTAATTTTAATCTTTTTTATTGTTTGATAGTTAAAAAAATATTTTACACTATGGTATGTTATGTATTCGATTATAATGTTAAAGAATACTGAAACACTTTGAAATGGCAAAGGTGATATATTGATTCTTTTCCAGAAGTATTCTCTAAATATTTTCTGTTTCGTGTATCGAGTTATTATCTTTTAATCCTCTCTACTTTTTCATTTTAACATCAATATATTCGGTGTATATCAGCTTTTGGAATTAAAAGATAGCGTACATGTAATTTGACCTCTACCTTACATAGATATAGATGTTACTTTCGATAGACAATCGATTTAAATAAAATATATCAAAACGGACAAAAAAAAAAGAATTCAATAATATAAAAGTCATGATAATAGAATTCTTGAAACTCAAATTAACTCAAATATAACGAAATGATTAAATTTGATTCACTCTAAAGGTCTTTTACTGAGGTTAAAGAAAACTCAAGATAATGTTTTACATAACATATAAATCTAAAATCTTTAATTAAAAATAAAAAATAAATTATTATTCAATTTTAACCCTTTTTTTTTGGAATTTTAAAAAAGAAAAAAAAATATTTTTTATATAAAAAAAATAATAATCTTGTGATGTATGATGAGGGAATTTGATATGACTAGTAACTGAGATCACAAAGCTATGTACTTGTTTAGTTTTCACTTCAAATATCCTAATTTAGAAAATCTGACCATGTATTTTACTTTAAAGTATGTTCTCTTTATAACTAAGAATGGTATAACACAATTTTTTCAGACTTTATTATATAACTTTTCAGAGATTGTTGGAAAAATAAATATTAATATTATTAGCATATTATATATATATATATATGCTTCAATAAATGTACTGTTCAACAACAAGTAACACAGGTTGATGACGTTTTATGACATAAAAAGGCTTTTTAAGTAATTTTCTGAAATTATCAAATGACAACTTAATAATTAGTTGACCAACCCTTCCAACAACTACAATGCATAAATGTAATTTCAAAAGTATCGAGAGAATAAAGTGTATGTAAATTTTTTATTTAATTCGTGAAGTAGATAGAATCTCAATTTTTAAGTTTGTCAATTAAAAATAGTTTGGAACGAATGAATATAATAATAAAAAATATGACGATATCGATTAATACAGACATAAATTAGTAATTTTAATGTTATTTGGTACAAATATCAAAAAAGGCAAGAAATTACATGAATAAAGCTAATACTATGAGGTATAGTAGAATATTAGTATCTAATTGAGTATTGTTTCACTTTTCAATATGATTCAGCTTGATGGTAATCTGGAGTGCTAATATCGTATATATCATAACTAAGATCATGTTCTCAGTAAAAAAAAAAAAAAAGTTTACCAACTTTCAGAACATGGTTGGTACCATGGAAGTTAATAATTTTCATTTATATTTGATTAGTGAATGAAATATATTTTTTAAAAATATATATTACATTAAATACTAATATTAGTTATACTAGCAAATCAAAAAAATGCTTTGATGGAATTTAGAGTAAGAAAGATTAATGATGTTGATTAAGTATTAGTATATATATATTCTAAGGAAATTAAATTTCACTGAAAAAATGATTTTATTAATAATACACTTAACTATGTTTATCATCGTATTGATATAAGAAAAGTTGTAACTAAAATATTTTGTGTGTACTTCTGAATCTCATGTAAGAGCTTCGAAAAGCCAAAAGAAAATAAAAGGTGATTGAGAGAATAAAGTGTGGCGTCCATTCTTTTCTTTCATAATTAAAGCAAATGGAAGTAAATGTCATGCAAGCCTAAAACTTCGATAAGTATCGATAGGATGCTCTCCTATAATAAAGGTTTTATTCGGAGAATCAATCTCTTACTCGAATCTATGGAAAAGAAATATTTTTACTCTCTTAATCTTTAGGTTATAGTGAATATTATCTAAATATAGAATATTCAGTTTACTATGATGCCTCAGATAAGACAAAGACGAATAAGAATGTTAAAGAGACACAAAGCTCAGCTAAAATATAAGAAAAAATCTTGATCATCTAGGTCATTAATCTTCTTTATTAACCATATATGTTTTTTAGTTTCGAAAAATTATTTTTTCAAACTTTAGCTCTTAAAATAGATACACTTGATTATAAATTAGTGAAACAACATATTTGAAACATATTAAATAATTAAGAACTCAATTTCTCTGGATATTACGGGTCTTAAATCTTTCGATTATCTAATTTGTAAAATATGTATATCGCGTATACCTAATATATAAGTTATATAAGTGTATATATTGTGTATATTTCGAACATGTTGATAAACTAATGACGCGAACGATATACATTTAGAACTTCACATGGATTTGGGCTTTACCCATTCTTCCTCTTGTAAAAGGCTTTTGGGCCTATGTTAAACAAATGGATTTACTATATATGGGCTTTGTTACTTAAGTTTAAATATGGGCCTTGTATAAATAGCAGCCCAATCAAGCCCTCGATAATTAAGAAAAAGAGGATCTATCTCTTTTCCGTACCAATCCTTATTTACTATACATCGCAATACGTAAACCTACGTTGCACTTCACTTAACTATGAATGTTGAATATTGATTGACATGATATTGTTTGTTTTGAAATTCGATAGGTTTATCATAAACGATCTGGTAATCGATACTCGGTATATTTGTTACGACTAATGTGATTGTTCTTAATTTAAAATTCAACTAACCCTCATAATTCTTTTTACGTACTTGATATCGATAAATCTGCGAATCTAGAAATTCATTTCGGCCAATTGAACCTTCTCGAACTGTTTCTTCTTAAGAACCAAAAAGATTTGTGCCAAAATAACAGATGCCAAGAAGAACAAAAGTCCTTGGACACGTAATGGATCTTGAAGTACTATTTCTGCATCTCCCTGACCAAATCCGCCTACATTAGGATTACTCGTTAATGATTGATCAAATTTGATACATCTCCCTAACCAAATCCGCCTACATTGGAATTACTCGTTAATGATTGATCAAATTTGATAGATTCGCCATCGGAAGTATGACAAACCAAGAACACCAACCCGAAAGAGAGAAAAAACATTAACTTAGAAAAAGGATTTAAACTTTACACCTAACCCCACAAATATCACATGATAGATTTAGATAGCAAACAACCCCACATGTAGAAAACTACATTTCACATTAAAAAATTGGGACCAATGAATCAAGAATCATATAAAGTACACACCATAAGTTTAAAAAGCCAAAAAGATAATATTCCATTTAATAATTCATATCCCAAAAACTGTTACATGAAGATTGTCACAAAGCCAATATTGTTTACTCAATAAGTTTTTTATTAAACGAAAAATTAAAAAAAAAAAAAAAGCCTTACACATTATGTCCAACATATAAGACATTTTTGTAAAACCATATTGTCACATTCTCATTTTCAAAACAGAATTCAAAGGAAAAACATACAACTAAAAACTTTGTTTCTTAGTACTTGTAGTCCTTAACATGAAGGCTCTCGGACGCGCCCTCGCTCAGGTTAGAAGCTCCGGCGTACTTTCCGAGTGTAGCCTCGGAGTTGGCCTTGCACCTGGTGAGGAATGCAGCTTGTGCTTTCTGAACATTCTCTTCTTTTCCTCCCCACGCCTTGAGGGTACTCTGCTGGAGAGCACGTCCGAAGGAGAAGGAGAGCGACCATGGCTTCTTGGTTTGAAGCTTGTTCATGGCGTTGAGGTTGACGGTGGCTTCCTCTTCACTCTGACCACCAGACAAGAACACCACAGCGGGGACAGCGGGTGGCATTGTGCGTTGCAGAGCACGGACGGTGTACTCAGCGATCACTTCTGGTGCAACCTTGGGGGATTCAGAACCAGGAGTGACCATGTTAGGCTTCAACAAGGTACCTTCAAGGAGGACATGGTGGTCATTGAGAGCCTTGTAGCAAGCAGCAAGAACGCGCTCGGTAACATCAGCGCACTTTTTAATGTCATGGGCTCCGTCGACAAGGATCTCGGGCTCAACAATGGGTACAAGACCATTCTGCTGGCAAATAATGGCGTATCTTGCAAGGCCATTGGCGTTATCATTGATGGCGAGCTGAGATGGCTCATTGGCACCAATCTTCAACACGGCACGCCATTTGGCGAACCTAGCACCAGCCTCGTAGTACTTCTGGCAACGTTCTGCGAGACCATCAAGACCTTGAGTGGTGGTCTCACCATCGGTCCCGGGGAGTTCAACGGTACCCTTGTCAACCTTAATACCGGGAAGGACTCCAGCTTCCTTCATGACATCAACGAAAGGCTTGCCTGCCACCAATATCAGATCATCAATGTAATGCTGCAACTACTACTACTACTACTAATCCTACACCTCAATCCTAAACAAAATGGGATCAGTCATAAACGTAAACGGGCTCGAGTCTACGCTTGAACTCAACAATCAAATAAAACGATTATCAATGCTAACAAATCAAGTTCTTCAAAACATACCAGCAGCAGTCTTCTGGTAAAGTGTCTCCTCGAACAAGATAACACCGCTAAGGTACTGAAGACAACCAGGGGTGCAAAAGAGAAGCTCACGGAGAGCCCTCCTGTTTGATTCTACATTCTCGACATTGATGCTCGAGAGACGCTTTCCAATTGTTCCAGTAGATTCATCAGCAGCAAGGATACCCTTTCCAGGGGTACCAATGTATGTAGCATTCTTAATAAGCTCATCTACAGATAATCAACCATTAATTACCTCTTATCAATCACTAATCACTTCATTTTTAATCGGATTCTCCAAAAATACACTATCTTTATGGATATAAATCTAACAAGAATATAGCAACATAAACTAAAACATAAAACAAAAGCACCCAAATCAACAGATTCAATCAAGAACAGTGTAGACAACCAAATCCTAACCCTAATCCTAATTTTCAAGGACAATTAGTACCATTTGTTAAAAAGATTTGAACTTTAAGATCTATAAACTATACATAAATTAAACTAAAACAGGAATTAACATGCTACAACAAACTATCACAAGCTTCAATCAGATCCAGACTAAACATACAACAATAATTATATATAAAAAAAACACTCAACAAATTAATAATTAAGCAAATAACAATCATAAAGATAAAAACAAACACAAAGATCTATAAGTGGGACCATGAAAGGGAACTTTCAAACACAAAGATCAAAACTTTTTTTTTTCTTCAAGAAAGTTGTAGTCTTTACATCAAAACAAAAAATAAAAAATACCCAACAACCAAGATCCAAAAACAACACAACCCCAGATGACAAAACAACAAGATCTATCAAAAAAATCAAATCTTGGATCCAAAAATCAAGACTTGAACAAAGTAAAAGCACTTACCAGCATACTTTCCCTTGTAGCAAGACATGATTAATAAAGCTTAGATTTGAAGAAAGTGAAAGAAGTTTATAGAGAGAATGAGAAAATTGGAAGAGAAAGTTAGGCTTTTATAATACGGCATATAAGGAGTTGGTGGGGGGCTGCAATATCATCGATGTTATCGACCCCTTGTGCACGCAACCAGCGGTTTTTTGTCATTTGACCATTTTACCCTCACATTTTTTTTTCTCGATTTTTCACTCGGTGTTCGATACATGTTTTTTGAGATGGATTGGATTAGATATGTATCTAGAAAGCTTGGTTATAGAGTGAAATGTTTTCTACGGGAATGAAAAGTCGGACTCTATTTTCAAAACTCGAGATTGTTTCTTCATATTAAAAATAAAGGGACATTTATTATCGACGAACGTTTTTATCCTCGCATATTTTTTTCTCATTCTTCATTTGGCGTTTGATTATATGATTTAGAAATGGATCGATTTAAATATGTATCGAAAAAGCTTCATTTTAGAGGTGAAATATTTTCTATTAAAATCGACTCTAATTTCTTTTGATTAAGGATTAAAGAACACTTATAACTTATAAATACATATATCTAAATTGCGTTTTGTAACCAACTTAAAAAGTAAAAATGAGATATCTTGACGATCCTTAAATTTGATTGAATACTGATTAAAAGTATTTGCATTAACCATTTTCAACTCAAATTTTGAAGAAAAAAATTCATAAAGTCGATTAGTTATTTGAATTTTCAATTTTATTATGATATTCTTTTAGTTGAGAGTTTGATTTTTTACCTTATAATTTCTTCTATCTTATAATTTTCTCTGCCCTTATGTCATTAAAAAAATGATTTCCCACTTGATTTCTGATATTTATATTGGAGTCTGACTAAATTTAAAATCACATTGAAAAGTTACACAATTGGATAAAACGCTCCTTGACAAAGACAATTTTGTATTTTAAAAGATTTGAACACGAAATCTCTTGATTAACGATAAAGGAGTACCTACTAATCTATCACGATAAGACAAACTGAGAAATTAATGACAAAGTTAAGGGTAATATTACCTTAAATTTTATTTTATTTTATTTTATTCAGATATTTAAATAATTAAGAGTGGGAAAAGGAAATCAAAACAATGGGTAGGAGACAAATGGGTGGTGTTTTTGAGTGAAAACAACTTTAAAAGCCCACAAAAATCATGTGAGGTGAAGAGCAAATTTTGCCATAAAATTAGTCTACTTTTTGAGTTTTTGTAGTAAAACTAGAAAAAGAGGAGTTAATGGTAAGTAGAAACCAAGTGCTTAGGTCCCTTGTTTTCTCTTCAACTTTATGGTCTAGTCAAGTGTCAAAATCTTCACTCATCTAATTAGGAAATAGATAAAAAGATTTTTTTTTTTATAAAAGAAAAATTGTTTTATGATATTTGATAAGTAATAAAAAAATATTATCTAAAAAGAATTATGTATATGTAATTTTAACAAAATACTATGTGGGATGAAATGGCATGGTGAGTAAAAGTTTGAGGGTGGAATGGTCAAGAAATGGAATTTAAGTGGGTGGAGAAGATATAATAAACTTGGATTGTTATTAATGAATTTTTTTTTTTTTTTTTTACTTTTATTAGAGAAATTATTTTTTTCTTATTTTAAAGAAATTGTTTTTCCAGAGAAAATGTTTTTCACAATATCTTAATCAATTAAAAATGAAAAAATTAAACGCACTTTAAATCAACATTGATTTCGTAAAATTGTAAGTCTTTTGGGACAACTCTGTTATATGTGATTTTAGTTCAATTTTAATCTCTTTCAATACATTCACCATAAGTTTACATACAAATATCGATAAATTTATAAATCAACGCAGAATATGACTCAACCAACACAGTTGGTCCTGAATTTAAACCTTATAGTGAATATGGTCATAAAACCATTTTAATATTTCAAAATTTTGCAACACTCATGTTGTATATATATATATAAAAGATTTTCCCAATCAAAATTCATAAACATCATATAGTTTCATATTATAATTATTTTTTGAACTTATTTTCACTTTAACAGGTATTATTATGTCATATAACACTCCATTAATATTTTCCCACTTCAACTAAATTGACCAACTAGTTAATAGTCATATATATTAATAACTCTATTTTGTATACTTTTTCATTAGCATCATCAATCATAAATCATGCTTAGAATTAAAAAAAACTAAATTAACATTAGAAAATAAAAGAGAATATGTATCTTGTATTTTAAATTTTTAATTACATAGCTCATCTTTGTGAATTAGGTATAAAGTTAATTAAGTCTTAATCAAGATGATGACATGATGTGCACCAACAAGAATAAAGTGAAACAAATAATACTAAACCTTTAATTTTCTAAATACAATAACATACTCAATTAAGAAAAAAAAATTATTTAATAGCCCTTCATGCCTTATTTCTCACCAACCAAGACAAATATATAAATAAATAAATTTTTTTAAAAAAAAAAGAAAAGGGAAAAGACCGTTAGAGGAGGGGACCAAAGTACAAAGAAAAAAAAAGAAGATTCCATTTCAAAATAGCATATTCCATGTAATTTTGTAATTAAGATTCGAACAGATTAAAATATACACAGATTATAGCATATTCTATGTAATTTCGTAAATAGGATTCGAACAGATTAAGATATACGCAAATTAGAGAGATTATTTTCTATAAACCTCGTCTCAAAAGAGCTCGTAAAATGAAAATAAGTTTTAGACTTTAAACGATATTGAATTATTTTGACTTTATAGGATATACAAGATTATCTTTTTAATAACCATAAATTATAATAAAATAAATTATACTATTCTTATAATATAAGGCCAACAATTGACTCTTTTTCTTTTAAATTTATTTATAATGAAATTTATTTATAATGAAAGGCAGAGAGCATGTTGGATCTTGAAACTTAATGCTTTGTCATTCTCCATGTTTCTACTAATCACTTTAATTTATTTTATTTCATTAGAAAAAATAATAATTGAAGTTAGTAACAAAGTCAGAAGATGCATCAAATAATAATAATATTAACATAACAATAATAATAGTTTATGATAAGTCCTATTGATGATTGATAAGTGAGTTTTAATATTTTATTTTAAATGAACAAGCATGAATAGTGACAACACCTAACATTCACCAATATGATTAATAATATTTAATATAAAGTTTATTATTTTAATTATCTTGTATTGGTCTTCCATTGTTGAAAATATGCTTCGCCCTTTTAATAGATCTAACAGAAGTGAATTCAAATTAATCGAGATCTAACAAAAGTGAATTCAAATTAATCGATCGATTAATAAAGACAGATTCACACATTTGACATTTGACTGTGGATTCAAACATTTAAGGTTCTTTACACTGAATTCATTAAACCTTCAAATTTATGAATTCGTATCTAATTTAGTATTGATTGCAAATTTTAGCAAGTATTCACACAAATATTATGCTACGCCACGAAAACATAGGTTTCAAATAAACCCACAACTACAACATCAGGTCTTAAAACTTTGATTTTGCCTTAAAGGTCTCGAGTTCAAGCATTTGAAAATAAAACGCGCTTTTATAGAGGAAACTTAAGATAAAAGCATAGGTTTTGTTGATTAATCCTACAAGTTGGCATTAATTTGTAAATGGGATATGATGTCTACAAGGCAATATTCAAATGCCAAGGATCTTGATAGATGGTTATCGGGTGAGTCAACGCTTCACATATTAAAAATTAAACTGATAAAAATAGATACTATTACACGTTGATCTTAGCAAAAAGACCGAGAAAGGTATATTTTCGTCTCCAGAAATGTTCTATATCAACTTCAAACATTAAATACTTTGTAATTTTCGACTCTCGATTTTCGAAACAAGTGAATCAAAATAATGACAGTAGCCTTCAAAGCAATTACTTCAAACTGTAGTTACCTATCAAAAAACAAAAGTTTTTGCTCAGTTCAACTGAAAACTCAACAGGGAGAGTTCTCTTAGGGAAGAAAAAATGATCATTATCAAACGATAGCACCCAACTAGTCTTTGCTCGGACCTTCCAAAAATGTTGCTACCCACGGAGGATCCTCGAAAAGATACATAGCTTGTGGAGGATCCGAATCCGATACACATCAGTTGGTATATTTGAAGAGCCCAAGCCTATGTCTCAACTGTTCCACTCCACATCAAATTCCAAGACATGTCTCCTTTTTAACTGCAAGATTAATCGGATCCGAGTTAATTTTCTTTGATGAAACTGCAGGACATGCATCACAAGGTTTATTTCCGAAAACTATCTTATCTACAATCGAAAATTAAGTGGCTTGGGGATGAATTATGATAACTCAACCCCAAAAGCTAGCTTGAAAGGAGAGAATTGTCCAAGTTTATACAAGTAATCACAAATCATTACCAACCAAAGAGGAACTCTACCCCGCTTAAATACCACCGTACACCCAGACTGCTAACTAGAATGTGGGCAATATAACATGGGTCCTCAAATAGGAACTATTATAGGCATGATATAGTCCTAGCGTCAACTCAACCACACAAAAACTAGCTCGGGGGGGAGGGGGGGGGGATTGTTAAAGTTCATATAAGGAGACTATTAGCTCATTTTCACACCAATGTTGGACTATGATACCTCTGGCATGCCCAGACCGCCAAGAGTATATGGGGGCCAAAACAGGACGAACTAGACTCCGATACACTCAACTCCAAAGGTTATCTTAAAAAGAGAAATTGCCCAAGTCCGTGTAAGGAGACCACCAACCCAACCAATTCAGGACTAACCCACTCTAACAGGGCAAAATAAAGAACCACTACCCATTCTGAAATCCAACTTATTTCAAATTTTCATCTAATTCTCTCCTTTCATTTTTAGTTGTTTTGAACTATGAAAGGAAAAAGAGTCTGTTTATATCTTGAAATGAGAGGAAACAACTTGCAGTCTATTTATTTATTTGTTTTCAGTCTAGTGATCAATGAGGTCTAAGGTACTAATCCCAGCAAAGGCAAAAATACGAGGTGAATTGTCCAAGCATTGGACAAAGTTATCGGCATCTATATCCTGTGAAAATAGTCTAGGTGCACGAAAAATAACCTAGACACCAAGAGTATCAATAAAAAAATTTGAGGTCTTAAATGAGGTCAAACGTTATTAACCACCAATCCAACAATCCCTATTAACTGAAGGACCTAACAAGAGTGTTTGATGCTTTACCTTTTGTTAAGTATCAAAATCTCTGCAGGTATCATACTCTTCCTTCCTCCTAATTTATATGACGTTCTTTTCATTTCAAGTCATCCCAAATATGCCTTGTTAAAATACGGTTCCAAAATATTCCACACCATCCTACTAATAATATAATTGTATATAACCTCCGCAACTTTCAAGACTTCAAAATTACCTTATCAAAAAAGGTAACAAAAGTTTCAAGGTTTCAAATTCACAAGAGTAGACAAATTCGAAACTCACTGCAGTAGGCTTTTTTCTGCTAAAAGAACTATTAGATATTACTACTTTCTTCCTTTGCCATACATGATATATATATATATTATAAACAACAAATATATTGAGCCTCATGCCAAATAAAACACTATCACCAATGGAAAATCAGTCTTATCAAACTCAAAAAATGCAAAAAAGATATCTACGGTCCACTATGGCTTTAAGCGCGAATGAAGTGTGGACTTCAATGAAGAAATGCGCAAATGAAGAGCAAATATAACTATGTATGGGTAATCCAAGATAAATAATTAAACGCATGAATAACAATATATGGACAAAGAAATTAGAAATTTTTTTTGTGAAAAAAGGGAAATATCAGTTTTTGACCTCTCATGTACACTACCTTTGACCATAAGGGTAGGAGTTGAAAGCCTGAATTCTTGGAGATTAAACAAAGTTACCAAGAACATCTGGAAAATGATCCCTAGCTGTATTTTTCGGTGTGTTTGGATAGAAAGGAATAGAAGATGTTTTGACGGGATTTCAACAAAGTTTTGGTTTAATCACCATCCCGTAATAGATTCACATAATATGAAAACACCAAATAAATGTGAATACACGTCACACATAGACTCATAATATGAAAACAATCAACAAACTTAACAATTTAATTTTCATTTATCTTTAGATACAATCCAACATTATTACTTAGCAATTGTAGCAGAATAAATAAGAAGACAATTTTTGTTGGGATTCATGGTAACCACATCATAGATTCACATAATATTAGAACACTAAATAAACGTGACAATACACATGGCAAATAGACTCATAATGTGAAAACAATAATACGTGTGACAAATAGACTTGCTCAGGTTTATTCAGCCAAAACATCTTATTTTCTTCTATAATTTTTTTTTTTTTTTTTTTTGCAATGGATAAAGAGGATTGGGAAGGGTAGGCAAAAGATTGATATGAAATTGATTGAGTCAAAGGAAGCACGCACTGTTACTTTCTCGTAAAGGAAAAAAGGCTTGATCAAGAAAGCAATTACTATTCAACTCTGACCGGAGCAAATGTGGGTGTTTTACTCTTTTCACCAAGTGGAAAATCATATTCCTATGGCTCCACAAGTATAGAATATATTTCTTGAATAGATACTAGACGATCTCTAACATGATCATACTGATGTAGGCAAATCAAATGTCTTTGAGGCACTCAAATATACTGTCAGTCAAACTTACGTTGGACCAGTTCATGGCAATCTAGTCGTGGTTGGACAAAGTTAAAAAGGGAAAAAAAAAGTAAATGTATCCCTAAACCAGAAGAGGAGGAGACTTCTTAATTAATAATTATCATGGAGGTGGTATTGGAGTTGTGTTTGGAGGAAACTTACCAGCTATCAGTCTTTTAATATGGTCAAGTCTTGTATTTGTTAGTAAGTCAATTGCTGTTAGTTTTCAGTCCTCCATTTATCTGAGCCCTCTTTTGTTTTTTATTAGCTCCCTATGCTTTAAGGTCTGTTGTTGTAAGAGCTAACGTATCTTTTGTAACTTTGCATCTTCTTGACTGGCTATACAAAATCTATCTTCATAAAAAAAAAAAAAAAGATAAAAGGCTCATTAGCCAGGAAAGTTACGTCTTAGAGCCTTCATGACAACATTAAAGTGCACACTAAGCGAGACGAAACACTCAATATGTTTTGCAACTCGATTTAGGGCTTAAGCGCACCTTTAACAACACTAGGAGTAATGCACCCACCCCTCCAAGAAGGTATAGTTTAGGACAAGCAACAGTCTCGAGTATTTTCTTCAAATGAATGACTAGAAATAAACTAATTTACAGACATTTTTGTCCATTGATACTTAAACAAAGTCAATGAGAATTTATTGATTTTCTCTTCACTCTCACTTTAAAATGTATATGTCTAGTTCATACCATGGCATAAATACCACAAGAACACAATACTATAAGGAGTTGCTTAAAATTTCCCCACTCTAGCTGAAGTTTATGGCACAAATGTGTAGGAGATTCGGTAAAATTCCAAAGACGTACATCTAATTCAACTTATACAAATCATTCACATAAATGGCATCTTGTGTGACTTCAAGCTCTAATACATTTAAGAAGTTGTAGTCCCAAATAGTTTTTGTCAATTCAGAGACAATAAATGGCTTACAGAACTCCTCAACTGAAATGCCTTCGAATCATAGCTAGACAAACTGGTATGGGAAAATGCAAGTGAATTAGGAAAAGATTGTGTTCACAACAACTGTATCTTCCGAATGGACCAATTATAAAGTTATCCCCTCTATACACCTTCAAGTTCACTCTTTTTAATCAAATCAAGCAATTAAGCTTCACTTACTGAAGTTTCATGCCAATGTGACAACAAATGAACATACCTCCAAACAGTTTTAATAAGAGGGATACGTGTAGGAGCTTTTTTTAACTTTTGGCAACTGAGTTAGCCCCGAGAGCCAGTAAGGGCACGGTTCAAAACTCGGTCATGGATCAGTTTTGGAACTTCTGATGATAAATTTATAAGTGGGAGCAAATGAAGCATAGAAAGTACAATAAGTTATGTAGTATACAAAGATATGATAACTTACAAAAGGACTCATTGGTACAAATATCCATCTCAAGCAGAAGTATAGATTTAGTGTTTGTTACAATTCATTTCTTTGAATATAATGACATAAGCTTATCATTGGTCCAAATGCCAATTAGACGTGCAAAGACTCGTAAAGAAATTAAAATATTGGGGATACCAATTGTTCAGGAAAATCTCTCAAATCACACAATGTTTTTGCTATCTAACAGATACAATCATTGAAGAACATACAGAGCTATGCCGTTATGTAGTGTCAAAATTCAATGACATATTAATCACAAGTAACCTACCTTGAAAAAAACTAACCTCTTCCGTCCATAGTGCACACATAATCCAAGTAATTCAACATCTATGACAAAGTATATTGAGACAGCCTAGAAGCCATATGAGAAACTTGAGCCTGCATCTGAACAGCCTTAACCTTTGAAGCCGTGGCACGATGAATGAATTGTTCACGCGACAACAACCTTACATTCCTCAAGTACTGATCAAAAGGAATTGCCCCATCTTGTATAGCTTTATCCAACGAATAAATCACATCCTCCATAGCCAAATCCGAAGCTGTACAATCCAACATCTGTTTCGAAAGTCTATCACAAAGCTCAAATGCTTCGTCCACATCCACATTCCCTATTTTCTTAACTTTCGTTTCGTTATCTCTAACCCACCCTTCCAACACATCAGCATTCATCAAAACCATCTGTAATTGCTGCTCTAACCCCTCCTTTTCATCCAGCATTTCCTTAACCCTTTTCCTCAACTCCTCCTCACGACGCCTCAACACTCCTTGTGCATTAAACAACCCTTCCATATCCGACTCCCTCGCCTTCCCCAACCCTTCAATATCACTATGCAATTTCAGCATAAGCTCATTTATTGCATTTTTCTTATCCACCTCCAACGGATCATCCATTTTCCTCCCCACTACCCCACCACTCCCACTCCCATAAGGTGATGGTGGATACACCCGAGGTGGTATCGCAGGACGAGTCGACCCACTATTCGAAAAACTAGTACCAGGAGGAGGATGCGGGTTTGGGCTCGGATTCGGGTTCCGTTTGGTGTACAAAGGGGGATCACGGCTGAAAAAATGACTCAAATTACGAGCTAATTCAACAAGATTCGAACTTGGATATACCCAATTTGTTAAATAAGGGATTGAAACAATACCAGAAGAGTTCACAAATGGATGTGAGTCTTTGATGACCATATTACGCGTTGGGTTCACGAATACCAACGGCGATTGACGAGGGTAAGATTCCAGTAACCAAATAATGACCGGAATGTTGTAGGTTGCATCTAGATAGACCATCGGAACTGTGCCGTTCGCCTGAAGGAGATTCACAGTTCTGCCGTCGTTGTAAGTGAAAGTAGCGGTTCTAGGTTGAAGAGAAGGACACGTGTCGATCAACGAAACGAGGTGTTGACGGATTAGCCATTTTACGTCTTCGGAGTAAGGGAGAGAAGAAGGACCTCGTTGGGAGAGAACGTTGCTTAAGAATTGTTGAGTGTACTGGGGAGATGACGGAGAATGAATCGCCGCCTCCGGAGGTGGTGGTGTCATTGTGATCGGAGGAGAAAACGGCGTCGGATTTGGTAAGCTCCGGCGATCGGAAAGAAGAAGAACGACGGGAAATTTTTTCTTTTGTCAAGGTTTTATTTTATGTCTTAACAAAACCCTTGTATGTAAGTATTTTGTTCATGCTCATTCAAATTGAAAAATAAAAATTTATTTTTCAAATTTTATCCTAAAATTAAAATTGAATTTACGAATTTGAAGTTGATTTTACGGGTTATATTTTAAATAAGATCTGAAGTTAGTTTTTATTAAAGCTAACTTTATATCGTTTTAACTTTATATTTGAAAGTTTGTGAAGCAAGCGTAATTTAAAAGTGTTTATAATTGAGTTTTAATATCAAATTTTGCTATTTACAGTTCACCAAGAAGATACCATCTCAATCTATTCGAGTTAAATTACAGTGATAATGTTCTGATAAAGAAGAAACAAAGTTCACCAAGAAGGCATGATCGATTTGTTCGAACTGAACTACATTCATCATGTTTTGATAAAGAAGAAGCAAGTGAGGATGTATGAAGTTTTTCAATACTCGCTACATTGTAAATTCGAGGATTGTTTAGTAGTTGTTTTGAAGGTTAGTTATGCAGATATTACATATATAACTAAATAATATCATGTTCAATAGTTAGTTAAGGAAGAACATAACTAATGTTACATGTCTAAGAAAATCTATGTATTATTTATGCACAACTAATTACCGCGGTAAAATAACTTATGAATTTTCCTACAGCTAATCGAGCATATAATTAATACCTACATAATTCTAATTAAACAATCAAGCATACAATTAATACTTGCATAATTCTAATCAACTAATTGAGCATACAGTTAATATCTGCATAATTCTAATTTAACTATTAAACAACTCGTTAGTTTTTAAAATGGATAGAATGTAAATAGAGGTGCCTAAAGTGGCTATCCGGTGTAAATTCATACCTAGAAAATGCAACTCAAATACTTGGGCTATTAAGTTGAATTTTTAGCCCAATTAAGATGACCCAATTCACTTTTTTTTTTTTTCACTCTCTTGCTTAGTAACTTGGATTGTACAAAATATTTCAATCTATTTTAACTCATACTATGCTTTTTGTATTTCAATCTCTTGCTTAGTAACTTCCCAATATGTTGTTATATGTTAACTTTCAAGTATTTCAGTTTAATTTTATAAAAGAAAGATGGATAAAAGCGGAAAGCATTGGAGAAATAGTAAATTTTACGGGCACAACTTGTTTGACAAAAGATACAAATCGACTCTATTGACTTCACCTATCGTCGTTATCTCTACATCTATAACTGGATAACACATAGCATATCATTATCCTTCCCTTGCACACATGTGATGCATGTAATTGATGGTCAATCTCAATGAGAAGTTAACATTTCAAATTAACAAAAGACCACATCCTAACAATTTGGACCTAAAGCACAAAGAAGCAATTGGTGCAAAGATAATTATAACGTCAAGAAGTGATGAACTATCACGTGTTATTGACAGATGTGAAGAAGAGGACAAGAGAAACATACTTCAAGTTTCTTTGGAAGATCAATCCATCTTTTTTACTTCATATATTTGTAAAACGTAGTTTGAGGTTGATAACTCAACTTTCTCCTTACTTTTATAATTTCTTTTTTTACTTAAGAATCCTCACTTATAAAATCATCAGAATATATGGTAAACTTTATGATGATCATATAATATCTAGTTCTCTTTACCTCGTATTTTCTTCATAGTTGATAATATAATGTGTGGCTAAATTAAAATAATCAATTTTAAATTATATACTAGTACAATAATATGATTAAATGAGTTCAAATACTACAAGGAAAAGGGGTTAGAATAGGTTTAGAAAATAAAATTGGAATTTCCATAAATAAAAACATTGTCATTTATAGTTGTATTTAAATTTAAATTACTATTTCTACTGATTTTTCCAAAAAAATAAAAATAATAGTGAGTTCAAATACGTTAAGGAGAAGGAGTTGGCAAGTAATTAACTTATTGTCCCAATTCTTATTCTAGTTTATAACACGTAGTTCCATATATTTTCTCTTCGACAATTTTTTTTAACAATGGAGGCTGCATTGTGGTCAGATGGTATACCTTCAGACATACTCGGATTAATATCATCACGTCTTGTTGCCGCGGAATATTTTATTTTTCGTGCCGTTTGTAAAAAATGGAGACACACACCCGTGACCCCTCCACATTGTCCTGTTCAACCAGAAAAATCGCCTCGTTTGATCACAATGCGTGGAGATACCGGAATTGTTGATTTCTTTCATCCTGTCTACAATGTTATGACGACTACGTCCATCCCGATACCGAAATTAATGAATTCTCGAATTCGAAGTTCAAAAGGTAATTGGTTACTGATGAGTCATGGTAAACGCGATATGTTTTTTTTCAATCATATTAGCAATGACATAATTGAACTTCCTGATCTACAAGAGGAGTGCGAATATATCGCTTCTTGGACATTTTCATGTCCTCCAGACTCGTCGTCATCTGCTTGCTTTGTTGTTGGTTTGGACTACTGTGGTAATCCTCCAGACGTGTGCATCATCAAAGTTGGAGAGACTAATTGGACGTTTCATAACTTAGACGATCAAACAGATAGATATAAATGTTTTACTTTAACGGGATGCACTAGTCCAGTATTTTTTAAAAATAACATTGTTTATGTAGTGGGAGATAAAGGAAATTTGGGTATATTGACCATCAATGAAAACTCAATTCCTAGTTGGAAATTTTTTGGTAACCCCTTTCCAAGGAGAAGAGTGAAGTCAATCCAATATGTTTACATGGCAGAAGATGTCGACAATGAAGGAATATTAGTTGTATTTCTATCTCACCTTGAAGGGGAAGTAGAGGTTTGGAGGTACAAGATGAACGGAGAGGTGTTGGAGAGGAAAAAAATAACAAGTTTAGACGATAATAAAACATTATTTGTGAGCTTGGTAGGATCGTGCTTGAAAGCACGTGTCGCACCGGGATTAGGAAACAAGATATATTTTTCAATGTTTCACAACGAAAATGGTGTTTTCTATTGTTTGGTGAATCGCAAATATTACTCTTTTGACTATTTGGACATCAAAGCTTATTCGAGTTCAAATATTTTCAGCTTGGTTCGACCAACATCATGCATTTGGATCGAACCAGAGGATGATTGATCGTATAGTTCCATTTTTGTTAGTTTTTATTTATTTTTTTCAACTTAGTTAGCAATGTTCTCTAAATAAATTATTTTGCCATTTTATGTTGGACAGTTTTTATGAGTAATACTTTTTGAATTTGCTAAATTAGATCTACTTCAAACTAAGATTTAGTAAAATTACACTGTTGAAATTGCTTAATTGTAAAATCGCTGCTACTTTTTTTAAAATCGTTGCAGTAGCAGCGATTTTGCTTTTTTTGGTGGAGTAAATCGCTGTTGTTACAGTGATTTTGTCGTTTTGGTTAATATAAAATTTTATATATATCGTTTTGAAATTTTTGTTAATATTTTATACCCTTTAGATTTCGAACTCGATTTAAGAAAGCTTTTAACTTTATGATTATCATATGCTCACATGCATATAGTATATGTTAAATTGAAATAAGGAGACAACAACAGCAAAAAAACAACAATAAAACTAAGGAGGCAACAAAATAAAACTTCTAGGGTGCTTAATTTAGTTTATGCTCTTTAGTTTAAACCATAAAACTTCATATTAATAAAAAATTTAAAATTTTGGAATAATCAAATAATTAATATTCCTAATCTTTTCACTCTGATTCAAAGCTCATAAAAAGGGAAAAAAACGACAAAGAAAATTTCATGGTTTAACACAACTCCTTACTCTCAAATACAATTTTTCAATTTGAAAATAAAAAAAATTACTTGTGTAATTTTATAATTTTAAAGACAACATTATTTTATATTTCCGCTTCATAAATATACTCCATCCATTCTATATTAACTTAGTTTTTTAGGTATTTTACACTCTTTTAAAAAAATAGATTAAAACATAAATTGCACTTATTTTTCCATTTATATTTTTTGGTAACTAAGCATTTTATTACCAAAAAGAAGTTTACATGCTCACAAAAAGAAAAAGAAAAAAGAACTACCGACTAGATCGAACCCAACTAATAACTTTTCATCTCCTAACCATCTATCGACTACTTTAGATTGGATAGTAGTCAAGTATTTAGTTATTATTTCACTTTTATGCTTCAATCAGGCTTATATTCGCATTTGAATGATATCAATCGAGATGACTTTTTTTCACTTTAAGACTATCTCTAAAATATACGTCTTGAATTATTCTCTTCACAAGATTCGATATTTCTCTTCTTTTGCCTTTAAAAAACAATTTGGTTCCTCTCTTGCCACGTGTAATAGATGCAACATCTTGAAAAAATGAATATTTAGTAGGTATTTGGCCATGCGATATCATATCACGATATAGTATCGTGAGATGGAATCAGTGTTTGGACAAGCGATTTTACGCTGATTCCATCTCATGATTCCATATCATGAGATGTGATATCATATTTTCTTCAAAAACCATGATATGGAATCATATGAGAATATCATATCATGATTTGAGTTATTTTAATAAAAAAGTTGATCCACGAGTTTATATTTTGTTTAAAGAATCCCACATTTATATCTATTAACCATTTATTTCACATGTAAATAAAATTTATAATCACGTCATTATTTTTTAAAATTTATTATTCTCATAGACATAAATTTGTTATTCTCACTAACATATAGTCACTTTTAACTCACACTTCACGATTGTTGAGTAACAAAATCTTAAAGAGTTCGTGAAAGGTGTTTTTATTTTTACTCAAATATATTAATGAAACAATTACTTAAGTGAAGAACGAATAACTTTATAATAATTTATTATACGATTTTATGATTTTTTGTTTATTTGATAATATTGAATAAACAAATGGGGTTATTTTAATAGTGTTAGAACTTATGAGATTTTTATGTTTATGAGAAAATATACAACACCAAAATTTCATACCGCATGTCCATACAAAACTTGAATTTCATCTCATAATTCCATATTTATGATACCATATCGCATGTCCAAGTTGACTATCGATTTAAATTCTTTTTTTTTTTGGTTCTATTTCAATCTCTTCCATTAATTAATTACCTGGATTGTACAAAATATTGTAATTAAAGGGCGTAGTGGAAATTTGGAAATATTTTGCTTATTGGAAAAGAACAATTATCGGCAATGTATTTATTTATGGAAATCCAAATTATATTTATTATAAGTAAAATATATTTCCTTGTCCTAGACATATTTGGACTAATACAATTTTATTTTTTTTATATAATGTATAGTTATAGCTATTCTTTTAACGTACTCAAAACCAAACATAATTAATTTTCTTTGTTTTTCAGTAGAAACGAAAGGGAAGATGGAGTTGGAAGAAGAGAACAAGAAGGAAAAGTATGGACAACCTCCCTATTCTGCCCAATATCCTTGGCTTCTTATATGTCATGGTGATGCTATGCACAGACAAACTTTTTTTAGTGTATCGGAGAATCGATACTATAAGAAAAGTATTCCTGAACTTAAAGAAAATACAATATCTGCTTATGTAGATGAGTGGCTCGTGTTAGAAAGCATTATATCTAATGATTGTTATCTTTGGAATTTTATTTCAAACGAAAAAATTCAGCTCCCGCCACTTCCTGCAAAGTGTAATATATCGCAATGCCTTTTATCTGCATCACCTCATGATCCCGAATGTCTAGTTATCTTCTTAATTGAGACTACTCTCAATGATGCTGACACTGATGAGGATGAGGACGAGGACGAGGATGATAATGATAATGATAATGATAATGATAATGATAATGAGGACGAGAACGAGAACGAGAACGAGGACGATAATGATAACGATAATGATAATGATAATGAGGATGAGGACGAGGATGAGGACGATAACGAAAACGAGAACGAGGATGAGGATGAGGATGAGGATGAGGATGACGATGTGAAGCTGATTACTTTTTACTTCTGCAGACCAGGTTATAATACAGAGTTTCATAAACAAGATGTCCAATCAATTATTGGAGATTCAAGTCTTCGTATCTGGACAATTTTTCAGAAAAAAATTTATACATTAATTGGATGGCCAAATATTATTCTAACTCGTTTGGATCTTGATAATGATACAGGAAGAATAACAGCTACACCAATAGCTAACGAATCTCCAATTCTGTTGGAATCATACCATCATTTTTACAAGGATTACCTCATTCAATCCTCTTTTAACGATATGTTGTTTTATGTTCACTTGGTTGGTAACGGAAGACAGTTTGATATTCCATATCACTTTCAAGTACGTCGATTTGATTTTATAAAAGGAAAATGGATAAAAGCGGAAAGCATTGGAGAAATAGCAATTTTTATAAGTTACCCTGTGAAGACGGGAACAACTTGTTCGACAAAAGGCACAAATCTTAAGAAAGAGTCTATCTACTTCACCTACGGTCGTCATCTCTACATCTATAACTGGATAACACATAGCATATCATTAACCCTCCCTTGCCCACATGTTAGCCAGAGAAAGAATCACCACATGCACTGGTTAACGTTTAATCAGTAAATGTTTAATTAGTTTTTTTGTTGATTTGTATCATGCTTACTTTTTATAATTCTTATTCATAAGAAAGTTAAGTCATTAGATCTTATTTTCCTGTTTTATATATTTATTTGTAAATTTTTGGCGTTAATTTTATATGTTTTTCATATTTTTCCTATTTTTTATTAATCAATTATTTATTTTCGGAATTTACCGTAAAAATAAAAATTACATAAAATTGTTAAAAATGGGTCGGATAGTGAATTTAAAGGGAGTTGATTTATGAGTCGGATTAGGTGTTTATGAGTCCGAATATCTTTCCATTTTCATATAAATGTCATGTGGTAAGATTAAAATGACATGGCAATTCCATATGGCATTTAAAGAAATGAAAAATGAGTTGGAGATGTCCAATATGACAACTAACGCCCATAAGGGCATATTTGGACCAAAAGTTGGACGACGAGGGCATGAGTGAACCAAACTCTAAACGGAAGGTATATCTAGACCTTTTTAAATAGTTTAGGGACATATTTAACTCTTTTCCCTTTTGATAAAATATATGGAGATGCAAGGTAACTTAACAAAATTCAAAACAAATAAAGAAAACTTTTTGATTTTATGATATTAAATTAAGTTAATGACTTATGTCAAACTAGTTTAAAAAGTATATATTAGTACGGATCAATATATATTATTTTATTTGTTTTAATCTACTTAACAAAGATGAAATAAAGAAAGTCTACCAAATTTTTATGCGAGTTTTAAATTTAAATACTTTAAGATGTTTATTGTTATAATACTTTATAATAGTTTTTTTAAAAAAATGTATATTTTTTTCGTTATTATTTATATGACACATATAAATTTTTGAGCATTAAATGAATTGGTAATTTATATTTAAGTTGTGTATATAATTTATAATAGTTCGAAAGTAATTTTCTGCCTCTGCCTCAATATATCAAAACCTATTTTATAATATGGTAACAAAATAAGAATTGTTAAATCTAGGATTACGCAACCAGTGGTAAAGTTAACATGAAATTAAATTTAACTCCTCACCTGCAAGTTAAATAATTTAAAACAATATTTAAAAATGCAACCAATAAGATAAGAACAAACAAAAATTTATATATATATAAACAGAACTAACCCCTAGATTAATTGCTTCATCATGTTTGTTGCTTACCAAATTGTAACAACAATTATATTAAATTCATATGTAACACTATTTGATTGTATAAATATCTATATATAATTCTTAAAGCTTTTCTAATTTAATTTTGTACTAAGAGAAAAAATTCTAAAAAAATTATTTTAGTATATATATGGGTCAAATGATAATTTTACAAAACTAACCTTCTGGGTTATTACACAGAGCCACCTTTGAGTTCAGGGCTTCGTCTGAATCGCTTTCGATGGAAAGTTATATTATTTATACATTGTTAAAATAAATTTTTTATGTATATAGTAGATGTGGAACCTTTTTTTGCTAGTTTGTGTGTCCACTCTTCAGATTTTGAACTTCTTTAATAAAAATTCTTAGGGCCCGTTTGAATGGGCTTAATAAAAGCAGTTTTAAAAAAATATTTTTGAAAGTGCTGAAACTTATTTTTAAAATAAGCAGTTATGCGTTGGATAAAAGTGCTGAAGTTGTTATGCCAAACGTGAAAAGGAAAAAATAGAAGAAAGAGATGTTAGGGTTATGTGGGTAATTTGCAGATTGTATAAAAATATTAAGGGCAAAAAAATAAAAATGCGGTCAACTTAAAACAACTTATAAGCTAAAAAAAAAACACCCCTACTCCAACTTTTAACTTTTGGCTTAAAATAAGTTTTTTTTTTTAACTTAAAATAAGTTATTTTGAGTATTACCAAACAACTAAATAAGTCAAAAATCAATTTTTAAGTTAGTTTGACCAGCTTTTAAGCTGAGCCAAACAGGCTCTTAGTCTGCCGCTGATTACTATGCATCATTTTATTCTTTAATTCTTTACTATTGTCGTTACTTTTACTTTGATTATCTTTCCTTTTTACTGTTGGTACTTATGCATCTTCAAATTTTCATCATAGAATTTTCGTTGTCACTACCTTTTTCTTTTTTGTATTTTATTAAATTAGTCTCAAAAATTATTTTCTTAAGCTGAAAGTCTAATCGGAAACAACCTTTATACTATATCAATAAAGATAAGACTTACTTAAATTCATCTTTCTCCAAATTCCATTTATAAAATTATACCGATTACGTTATCATTTTCGTATATATTGTTGAGGGAAATTTTACACAAAGAGACAAATGAAGCCCATGTTATCCACTTTTAAGGTTCACAATAAAGAATCTTTTTAGCCCATCCTATGCCATATGCTGTTAATTTTGTACCTTTTTTTTATATTAGGAAAGTCTACCTCATATCTTTCTGCAATAAATTCTCTTTAAACCTTTTCTGACACAAGAATTTTCCAAGAAACTACTCAAACTAAAATTAAAAAAAAAAAAAAAGCTTTTACAATTTTACTTTATACTTTCTTAATAAAAAATTATTTTGGTTCTAAAACTCGTGAACTCCTAATTAGATTTTACAATTAACAAAAAGGAAGAAGAAGATAAATGCGAAACAATGAACTAATATGCAAAACTAAGAGATTGAGTCTTTTTTCTTCAATATTCATACTAACACAAATCAACAAGATTTCACAAAGTTGAAGTCTAGCAAAAGTAAAATTTTCATTTTCAATTTCATAATCAAACACCTTATAATAGTTATAATAGCCATCAACGTTTTAAATATTGCTTGAAATCATTAGAAATACATACTTACGTAGAATTCTTTGAAAATATCACTACTCCTTGAAAAAAATCAAAAGACACCCAACGATATTCATCAAACACCTTATAATTCACAATAGCCATCAACATTTCCTATCCTATATTCGAACTCATCAAAAATCTATCGAGTCCTTCGTAAACATCACTACTCTTCAAAAATTAAAAGACACCTAACAACATTTTTGAAAAATCTAAGCAAGTGAACAACATAAACAATTCCTATCTTCTTCAACGAAAAAAGAAGAAGAAGATCAAGAATATCAACAAACAAAGAACTCAAAAAGTTGAAGTCTTTGAAAAGTAAAATTTTCATTTACAATTCCATAATCAAACACCTTATAATAGTCATAACCATTAATCTCTATATTTTTCTCGAACACATCAGGAATATCGTCACATCTCTATCGAATCTTTCTTACTCTTCGAAAAATCAAACAAACACCTAATAACATTTTTAAAAATTCTAAACAAGTCAGCAAACAAAAACCATTCCTATCTTAATCAACAAAAAGGAAGAAGAAGATTCAGAAGATAAACAAACAAAGAACTAAAAAATGAAACTTTAATAATTAAATATTAGTTTTTCTTTTTGTGATGAATTAATCAGGACTCTTAGTAGCACAAATCATCAAAGAAAATCCATCTTTTTCTTCTTCTTCTTCTTCTTGTTGCTCCAAATTCTTCTCTTGATCAAGCCACAATCTACTATCCAATCCACTTCTTGTCCTAAACATAAACATTGCACATCCAGATTTTGGATTACACAACCAATCATGAACATCCCACATAAAATCCACAACCAATCCATCTAAAAATATCGTTTGATTTCCGCGAAAATTCCATTGCAATCTCTTCACTTGTATCACACTTTTCTTATCAATTGATACAAACAACATTGATGATGAATTCTTGATCAAGATGTCATGACATTTTCCATTATCACTAAACTTACCCTTAGTTACCAAAACAGAACTACTTGAAAAATGTTCATTTCTTGAAACCAATCCAAATCTTGAAAATTTGTCATCAAGATTCAATTTTTTTAACTCAAACTCATGCCCCATGTCACCAAGAACCAACCCCACCTCACAATTCACTAATATCTTCACAAAGAACCCTTTGATTGGTTCAGGACCTCCTTCATACTTGGCGTTGCACAGATCCCAATAAACGTCGAATCTTGAAGAATACAATTCAATTGTTTGTGAACCTTTTGACTTGTCTAGTATTGTAACAACTTTCTTGAAATTATTGATGTATCTTTCACTTATACTGATTGAAAATACATGTTGTAGTAAACAACACCATGTAATTTTGATCAAGAATTGTTGCTTCTCTATTGATGAAACTTTCACTTTGTAAATACATGTAACAACATTTTGTAGTGAAGGAATGTTATACACTACTTGATTTGATGGATTTGAACAATGTGAATTTGTTACTTTTATAGCATGTTCATTGTAACAACTTGCTATATTTCTCATTCTTGATCAACAACAACAAAAAAACAACAAAAAGATAGAAAAAAAAGGGGTGTTTCTTTAAGTGTTTGATTTAGTTTTTTTTTGGGACTATACTTTGCTTTTGTAGAAAGGAAATAATGGAAGATATTTGATAGGTTCTTTTCTTGTATAAACAGTTTAGTTTAATTATAACTTGAAGGAGTTGGTTTTAATATGTAACAATAAGAGAGAAAATTGAGGTTTTTGGCCAGGTCATAGGCCAAATAATAAGGGATACTCTGACCTGAACAATTCTAATAGTTATATATACTAACTAACACACCTGGTATTTCGATATTTGTATTAAAATTCGATTAAAACTGAAGAAAGTCAAGATAAAGCGTTATGTTAATTTTTCTTGATTTTCCACGTGGTGTTCGATATCTGTTCGAGTAAATATGGAATTTCACTTGAAAAGTTTAACATCAAGATAGTAGTGCAATGGGCGAGCGGGTAAAATGGACTGAGTTAATAAATAAGCGGATAATTGATCCGTCTAAAAGTTATTTAGGCTAAAACATGAATAAAAACTCTAAGTTTGATAGGTTGAGCTTATAAATGGGTGAGTCAATATATTTTTTTGCAAATATAACTGAAAAAATACATCTTAAAATGTTAGTTAAAGTTTTTATAGTTTGACCCAATAAATAAAAATTATGACAAACAATACGAACGGAAAAGTAACACATAACTATTGTAGTATAGTATATCACATCTTATTTTTAAGATTATAAATCTAATATTTTAAAATTTGATGTTTATCTACGTAATTTGATAGTGTAAAGTTTATTTATATTAACGATATATAATTGTAATTACTTTGTGATGAACTTAATTTCATTAATGTTGTTTGTATTGTCTCTAGACAAACTCTATTTTTTAATCAAAAGTCAGAAGAATAGAAAGAACTTATTAATTTCAAAGGATTTTTTTTAATTAAGAGTACTACTACAAAATTCAGTGACAGTTCATTAGTTTTTTTCTAAAATATAATTTAGAAAAAAACTGTTAAAGTTGACTTGATCTGATTCTTCAGAAATAAAAAATAAAATGCTAGGTGTTGTACTTTTATTCTTTAAATTAATTATTATTGTGCTTAATTTGTCCTTTTCTATGTGCGTCAACTTCTGGAAAAAAACAAAACATTTATATTTATAGTTTTTTTTTAATTTTTTTTTAATTTGTTTAAAAAAGAATATTTTTTTTTAATAATAATTTTATCCAATAAAAGAAGTGCAGTTGAGAACATTAAATTTAGTGGAAATGAAAGAACATTGAAGAGTAGACTAAGGGTCGTTTGGATGAGCTTAAAATAAGTAGTTTTTAAAAAGTACTTTTAAAAATACTGAAATTTATTTTTAAAATAAGTAGTTATGTGTTTGGATAAAAGTGTTAAAGTTAAAAAAAAAGTTATTGTGTTTGACAAATAAGGGCTGATAAACAGTTTTTTAAATCAAAATATCCGAAATACCCTTAAAAATGTTAACATGATAAAAGTTAATTAATTTAATAATAATAATAATAATAATATATAATATATAATAATAAATAACAATAATAATAATAATATAGAATAATAATAATAATAAATAATTATAATAATAATAGTAAATAATTATAATAATATAATAATAATTATATAATAATAATAATAATAAAGAATAATAAAATAAATAATAATAATAATTATTAAATATAAATCATAATAATATAAAATAATATATAATATATAATAATAATTATAAAGAATAATAACAAAAATAATAAAATATTAATAATAATAAAAATAAAGAATAATAAAATAAATAATAATAAATAATAAAATTTAATAATACTAATAATTATAATAATAATAATAATAACAATAAAATAAAGTAATAATAATTATAATAAATAACAATAGGAATTAACGATAAAATGGTAATATGTACGGTCAACATAAAATGACTTTTAAGTTGATAAAAAAGGCACCCCTCACCTAATTTTTAACTTTTGACTTAAAATAAGTTATTTTGATATTTATCAACCACTATAATAAGCTAAAAACTAACTTTTAAATTAGTTTGACGAGTTTTTAAGCCCATCGAAACAGAGTCTAAAGAATGGCTCCCTTGAAATTGTGTCTTTTTCCAAACAAACATTCAACAGACATAAAAACAGCAATAATAATAGTAGTAATTAATTATTATTATTATTATTATTATTATTATTCTTTTTTCTACTATATAAAAAAATCATTAAACCTATTAAATACAAAAAATATCATGGCATGTGATATTGGTTATGGGTTTATGTTTTTTTTTTTTCCAATAATAAGAACATTTGTGAATTTTTTTTTTAGAAATTTGAAATCGTAAATATGTCATGAGGTTTTTTGTGAACGATTATAAAGTAAAGTTTATTACTTAAACTGCTATTGAATTATTGGAAATAAATGAACACAGCATGCTATTTTTTTCTATTATATTGAAGATCACTTATCTTATAATATTATGCTTAAAAAATCAATCAAATTATAATTCATCCACTTTCAATGACGTGTGTCAGGACTAAATGTATACTACCAAAAATTATAACTGATAGCAATCTATTAAGCAAGCGTCAAATATATTCGATCATGACTCCGTCCAATAATAATATGTCTCGTTGCATATAAGTAGAATGTTTCATTGCAACAATAAGAAAGGACATGTTTCATTCCATTATTACAATTTACAACATTTTAGCATATAGTTTTGCGTCCACAGTATGAATCTTCACTATTTGTTATATTTGTGGCCATAATATTCCGATCGGAGAATTTGATAGCTTTGATTAAGATTATGAAAAAATTTACTTAATACGTATAAATAATATATTCCTAATTGAGTATGATAGTATATATTCATCATGTGATAATAAATTTTATGTTAACGGTCAACCTATTGTAATCGTCTTTCTTATATGAATTTGTATTCGATAACGTAAGCAAACACATATATAGTTTGTCATTTATATTGTCGCATTCGTATTTAATTCTTCAAACTATTTTTGAAAAATTTAATACTCAACCTCTAATATTTTTGAAAAGTACGAACAACACAGATTAAAATAACAAGAATATATTCCACTTGTTTCATGTCCAAATTTCAATGTAGTCAAAGGTCTAACTATTCTTTGCTTGTTTCATGTCCAAAAGAATTGCACTTGCCCAAATATTTAAATTACATTTTTTTTATTACCATTAAGAAAATTTATTTGAATGGTATTGATTAATGAGAAAACAAACAGCTATACTGCCAATTCACTAATTCATCTTAATATAAATCAATTTGAAACAAAAAAAAATAATTCAAAAAATGGAAATAAAGATTGATTTATCCGCTAGTACTGGAACGGAATTATCTCTATAACAATATCGTTTGTTTTTTAAAAAATTTGTCCGCTATAAAAATCATTTGATATAAAATTATAATAATATTCGGCTATCCTAAGTTTTTAAAAAACCATAAATTAAAATTTTCATTTTTTTAATCATGTAAGAATTGTATTGTAGCTTAATTAATCACATTTCTTAATGATAGAAAATTATGTTGTTATAATATTCTTTGTCATATAATAATTAAGTATCAAAATATTTGATCGGTATTTCTAAAGCTATTATCGTGATCTTGCAGAGAGATAAATAATTAGTTTGTGAAATTTAATTGTTATAATAAAGTGTTGTTATATAAAAATGTTATAGAAAGACCTATTTCGATGGACTTTTCTTCAGAAATTTATGAATTTCATGAAAGAAAACATTTTTCCTAATAAAATAGAAGTGTAAATTAGCTGACTCGAACATTATTATTATACGAGAAGAATTGTTTCTAATAAAAATATATTAATTTTTATTTAATAATAAATTTGGAACAATCATCAAGGGATCTATAAAAAAAAAAATTATTCACAACTACTATTACGAAAATAAAATAAATTAATAGTGTGAATACTCAACCAACTAGTCCTGCAAGATAATTAAGATCCATGTGTTTAGTAAACATCATTAATTAGATTAGTACCTATTTTGTTGCATATACTATTGTTGGCCATAAAATATTCATCATTCCTTTTCAAAGTATATAAATTATATTCATAAATCGACTAATATTTGATATTGAGTGTACTGAATTTGAATCACACATTATAAGGTCTATTTTTAAGGACGTGCTTCCAATGGAATTCTTTTTTTCATTCCAAATGGACCAAATCCGACATCACTAATCAAAATAAAGAAGTTTCAATCATCACGCCACAACTCAAATTAGTCGCTATTTTTTTTTTAATAAAACCTATAAGTAGGTTATTTCTAGTTAAATAGTTTTAACTAAGGTATATCGATTAACGGCAATGATATCTATGCCACAAACAACAAAGTGCATACAATTAAATTTGTAAAGAATATACAACTTGGAATAAAGAAATTAGGAAGCTATACTATCAATGAAATTTTTTCAACTAGAACAAAATTCAGATATTTTATTTTTGTGAAAATATATGTATTATAAATATTCATCATAAAATTGACTAATATTTCACGATCAATTAAGACTATCGTAAGTTTTATTACAACCATTCTTTCTTTATTCAGGTTTGATACCGATGAGGTGTAAGCTATCCAAATTTTTTCACACACAAAGCTTATTGACGCCCACATTTCACCCTACTATGTTTTGCTAATATAACATATAAATTATTTTGACCTACTTTTTTTTGATCAATTTTACACTTCATAGATATAAGATGTACTCATACATTATTTCTACCTTAATGAGTTAAAAGTTGTTCCTGAAGGTCTCTCGATTCAAAAGGAAACTATCCAACGTAGGATTATAAGAAAAGAAACAACGAAATAGCAAAAAACAAAACCATCTTCGTAACTATATATATTAAAAAGTATATAAGCTAAGTAATAACAACAATTAATAACACATCAAGTGTAATCTCATAAGTATGGTTTGAGTAGAGTACAATGTATAATATCGGGTAATGCTAAGTAATCAAACAATTTGATTATAAATTTAAAAAGTTTATAATGTCTTTTTTATTTTAAAATAAATTGATTTTCTTTTCCTTTTTCTTTTTAGTTAAAAGGGTAAAAAATGTTCAAAAAAACAAAATAATATAGTGTAAAGTATGTTATTTTTTCATTTTAGTCAAATTTTTCGGTCAAATAATTTTTCATTTAATATTATATCTTGGGAAATTCAAATTATTTTATTAGATAATATATAGATTCTGTTGACATAATATTTTTTTTCTTCATACCAAACACATTATTTATGTATGATATTATATGTATAACCATGTATAACAAGTATATAGCATCTATAAATCAGTTAAATAAATTTTAAAAAAATCCTTTTATACTACACAATAAGGCAAAAATCCCTTTTATAACCATAAAATAAATAAAATATATTAAAAACGAACTTTTAATGTCTTTTATTTAACTTTCTTATACTATTGACATAGAGATGAATTTATAAACAGCATAATATATGGTCCAAAAACTTTGCTTTCAAAAGAATTTTCCTTCATAATAATAATTCATCAGTATAAGGAATTTGGTCCATTTGTAATACTATTTGTCTTACATTTTTTCAAAAAATAAAATAAAATGTGCACGGAAGCCTTTATTTATATATGAAAAAGAAAAAAGAATTCTTGATTATGATTTTTTGTACTATATATTTATAGCATGCACCTGACAGAAAAAAAAAAATCATGCTAACAAAGCATAATGAATTAATTGGAGTAACCACCAAGTTATCAAAATTATATTTTCTCAACTCAAAAAATCCATTTCGATCTTTATTAATATTGCTTATATAAAAAAAATCTTAAATTAGATAAAATTTAGGTATGAATATGAGATTCGATACTGAATTTGATCAAAATAATTTAGGTACGATTTGACTACGCACCTATGATCAAGTTGATTTAATTTTAGATTTATATCATATATATCAGTTAATAATGTAAGGTACTATAATATTTTGCTATCATATTATTTTAAAATTAGTTGGTACATTTGAATAAAAAAAACTTATATAAATATAGTATAATGCAGATTTAACATAGTATTGCTATAAATGGTAATAAATAAAAAATATTGCTACAATTAGTAATTATTTTTTAAAATGGACTAATTTATGTAATTTTTCCTTTGAATAATAAAAAAAGTTTTTCGGGTTTTTTATCGTTTTGTATAGATGGGTTATGACAGCCCAAATGGATGAAGCCCATTAGAGAAGCCCAAGTTAGTCATTATAGGATTCAATACTTGTAATTAACATTACGTTAAATTTTGTTTAGGCAAAAGATGATAACAATATTAAATAAAAACTACTTTATTAATTAAAAGAATCTTATACACAAAATATAATAATGACACTTTATCTTTTGGATTTCTCCACATATTGGCACTATTACACGGTAATATGTCATAATAAGTAATTTTTAGCACCAGTGCGAACAACAACATACCTAATTAATCCCCGTGGGGACCGGGGTTGTCTCCGATAAGAACAAAATTGGAACTATACGATCACTCATCCTCCGATTCGATCCAAATGCATGATGTTGGTCGAATGAAGTTGAAAATATTTGGACTTGAATAAGTTTTGATGCCCAAATAATCAAAAGAGTAATACTTGCGATTGACTAAACAATAGAAAACACCATTTTCGTGTGAAACATTGAAAAATATATCTTGTTCCCCAGCCCCGGTGCAACACATGTCTTCAAGCACGATCCTATCAAGCTCACAAACAATGTTTTATTATCGTCTAAACTCGTTATTTCTTCCCTCTCCAACACCTCTCCATTCATTTTGTACCTCCAAACCTCTACTTTCCCTTCGATAGAAATACAACTAATATTCCTTTGTTTTCGACATCTTTTGCCGTGCAAACATAGTTGATTGACTTTAGTCTTCTACCTCGAAATGGTTTACCATAAAATTCCCAACTAGGAGTTGAGTTTTCATTGATGGTAAGTAGTAGTCACTTTGAGTATTGTATTCGTGACTACACAGTGTAAAAATTCCTTACTATAGTAATATCAATTGCTCCTCTTGGCCCGTGGTTTTTTCCCTTATTCAGAAGGGTTTCCACGTAAAATTCTTAATGTCGTTATTTTCCCATTTTATTTCCATTACATTTACCATATATATTTTTGTGCTTGTCCGTATTTTCCCAACACATGACATATAAGAAGCCAAGGATATTGAGCAAAATAGGGAGGTTGTCCATACTTTTCCTTCTTGTTTTCTTCCAACTCCATCTTCCCTTTCTTTTCTCCTAAAAAAACAAAGAAAATTAATTATGTTTTGTTTTGCCGTTTTGGAGTACGTTAAAAGAATAACTATAACTATATATTATATAAAAAAAAAAATTGTATTAGTCCAAATATGTCTAGGACAAGGAAATATATTTTACTTATAGTAAATATAATTTGGATTTCCATAAATAAAAATATTGCCGATAATAGTTTTTTTCAAATTAATTTTCCTATCAAACATATAACTATAGTACGATTTCAAAATTGAATTAGATTCGATACTAAATTTTATCAAACTAATTTAGGTACAATTTGACTACACACCTATGATCGAGTTGATTTAATCTTAGATTTATATAACTAATAATGTAAGTTACTGTAATATTATGCTATCGTACGATTTTAAAACTAGTTGGTACATTTGAATAATAATAAAAAAAGGAAAACTTACGTAAATGTAATGTAATAAAAAAATATTTACCATTTATAGCAATAATAATTTTTTTTCAGTTGATCACTTTTAATTCATTTATAATACAAGTTTAATACATATTACAAAGAACAATTTATTATTCACATATAATACAAGTTTTAATGATAGATAATACATTTATCACACATTTTAATACACTTATAATACAATGTGACAATTTTTTACCAAATAAATATAATATATTTCAAAAATAATTATAATTCATATATATTGCATACGTAATTCACTTTCAATACATATTACAGATTTATCACAATATTACTATAAATGGTAATAAATAAAATATATCGCTAAAATCAGTAATTATTTTTTAAAATGTATTAAGAGCCTGTTTGACCAGCTTTTTAGCCTGTTTGGCTCAGCTTAAAAGCTGGTCAAACTGACTTAAAAGCTGGTTTTTGACTTATTTAACTGTTTGGCAATATTCAAAATAACTTATTTTAAGTTAAAAAAAATTTATTTTAAGCCAAAAGTTAAAAGCTGGGGTAGGGGTGCTTTTTTTTTTTTTTATAGCTTATAAGCTGTTTTAAGTTGACCACATTTTTATCTTTTTTCCCTTAATATTCTTATACAATCTCCAAATTACCCATATAACCCTAACATCTCTTTCTTCCATTTTTCCCTTTTCACGTTTGGCATAACAACTTCAGCACTTTTATCCAAACGCATAACTGCTTATTTTAAAAATAAGTTTCAGCACTTTTCAAAGTACTTTTTTAAAGCTGCTTTTATTAAGCTCATCCAAACGGGCCCTAATTCATGTAATTTTTTCATAAAAAAGAGTTTTTCGGTCCCAAATGGATGAAGCCCATTAGAGAGGCCCAAGTTTAATCTTGTCTGAACAGCCCATTCAGAAGCCTCTTACCTGTTCGATGAAATTCCTCAAAGAGAGTAAATTATCCAAGTTGTTGATCAATGGGAATCTTCAATTTGGTGTTATAGTTTAGTATAAAGATTGAAAATGGAGAAAATAATGGTGTTGCAGTGTAATTCATCTTCTCTATTTACGCAGCTATGGCCAATGACAGTTACAGCTACGGCTTATACCTGCAGTTTTAGCTGCTCTAATATTGTTTCTCGCAGATTTACAAGAAGAATTAACATGGGGTTTCGTTCTTTTCAAGAAATTTCTACAAGGAATAGTGTAGTTAACTTAAGAAAAGCTAATTTTTGGGAAGAGCCTGATGATGGTAGTGATAGTGAAGAAGAAGAAGAAGAGGAGGAGGAGGAGGAGGAAGAAGATATGGATGTTGAGAGTAGCTTTGAATATGAAGAAAATAGAGCTATGGACAATTCTACAAATGGTTTGTCTAACAGGGAAGATGAGTTTGTGAAAGGTACTTCCTTTTTCCTGTTTTCAACTTGAAAAGTTATTAGTTTATTCAATAACAACATAAGCAGGGGAGGATAGAGTGTACGTAGACGTTAGATTACAAAACATGGAAACTAAATCATAGAGATTTTATAGTAGCTAGTTATAGTAGAGATTGGAGAATAATGTTAATTAAGTTGTGTAGCAAAGTTTCTTTCTTGATTTAGTTTTGTACACAAGCGAAACTCTTATCAATGTCGAAGCTGGGACTTTTAAGAAAGGAGTTCAAAATATGAAGAAGTAAATTATATGAGCTGTGTTAGAATTCCAAACTCGCACTCGTAAAGTTCAAATCCCGAATCCATCTCTGATTCTGCAGGTTCAATTAGCTGCCCCCACTCTCCCTCAAAAAGAAGTTCATTATGCTGGGAAGTGAATGATAAAAGTACTAGTATCTACTTTCTGTTTTTATTTCAAAGTTGAACAGCTTTTGAGCCCAGAGATATTCTATTTATTACTAATCGAGGAAACTGAATCCTAGAGATATTCTGTTTGGGAAACTAGAGTAGAAATTGAAAAATGGATGATTCCAGTGGATGATACTAAGCATAATTTCGTCCACGATTCGTTTTGTAACAAGCTTCAGTTGGCAGTAGCTCTAGTGCGTCAATTCAGCTTATCTTTTGAATACCTGATTATTTTCTTTTTCCTTGTGATGCAGTATCTCGTGTCTTTTGGATCTCCAGAATCTCTTATAGTAGTCTCGAATGTTTCACGTATAGTTATCTGATACCTTTCGAATATCAAATATCTGAAGCTACCATGTTCTTTTGTTTTTCAGAAGTTGAACAGCTTTTGAGCCCAGAGGAAAGGGAAATTTTGTATCGCAATCAAACTCTAGATCTGGATAAGATATCAACTGTAAGTTCCATGGAGATTCAACTGTTTCTTTCATATTTACATTTTTCTCTGATAAATAGATTAGTATGCAAGCAACGGACTTGCTATTCGTACCGTCTTAGATACTACCTACAGTCTTTAGAGACGAAAATCCACATTATTCAAAAGAATCTATGGCTATGCTAGTATAATCGCGTATTCTTTTGCTGGTTTCTGGAGCAAGTCCTGATACTCTCAAACGTGCTTCTACTCCAGGAAAAATGGAACCCTCTTCACACTTTTGCACTAGCAGGGCAGATACGATTTATGGATAGACTTCTAGAGGAGGGTCTTGATATTGATGTCGTTGACAAGGTATTTACTCTATCCATAATATAGATGGTGTTGATTAACGTTCAATACTTGTTTGTTCGTTGTGTTTGAAGTAGTTATTACGTTAATTGGTGACAGGAAGGGCAAACAGCTCTTCACCACGCCGTTTTTGGTAAAAAAGAGGCTGTGATCAGTCATCTTCTAAGAAAAGGTGCAAACCCTCAAGTCAGGGATACGGTGAGACAACTTGTTTTTGTTTTTCAACTCCATCAACAACTTGCTTAAAGTTTCATTGCGTTGGGTCGTATTTAGATCTTTTTCATCATGTTAACAGGATGGTGTCACCCCTCTACATTATGCAGTTCAAGTAGGAGCCTTGCAAACGGTTAAAATGTTAATCAAATACAAGGTTGACGTGAATGTTGCTGATAATGTAAGTGGATGTTTTATTTCATTTTCTGACATTTTTGTCGTCTTGTTAGCTTAGCGATGAGTTATTCTTTCTTACAGGTTGGTTGGACGCCACTGCACGTGGCCATGCAAAGCAGAAACAGAGACATAGCAAAAGTTCTTCTTGTCAATGGAGCAGATAAGTACAGAAAGAATAAGGTAAATTTGTGTATAATTGTAACTTCAGCGCGGAACTAGAGTTATTTCTGGTGCAATCGTTAAGGCTTAAAATGGTGAATGAACTATGAAAATGGTAATGAACTATATTTTGAATCTCCGTAGTGGAAATCCTGACTTCACCAATAGATGTGCCAATCCAACTCAAATGGTAGATGAACTATAAAGATTTATTATCCACTATAGTCAAAGTGAAAATGTGTAAACCATAAAACAAATTACATGAAAGTCGAAACCTATATTAGGCCGAACCGAACTAGAGAACTAGTTCGAAAAAAGAAATTAGCTTCCACAACGATTTCTTCTTCTTCTTCTTTTCTCTCAAACGTCGTCAGTGAACCCCATTTATGGGGAAATGTGGAGATTCTTGAAGTTCAACCATGACTTACACGGCAATAGACACATTCTATCTAGTGGAGGAGCAGCTTATAAACTCGCCTTCTAGGAAAGATGAAATTGATGAAGTTACTGACACAGCACTTCGAATCTATGGTTGTGATCTCATCCAAGAAAGTGGGATTTTGCTCAGATTACCTCAAGCTGTAATGGCCACTGGTCAAGTATTACTTCATCGCTTTTACTTCAAGAAATCATTTGCCCATTTTAATGTGAATAGTGTTGCAGCTAGTTGTGTTTGGCTTGCATCAAAAATCAAAGAAGCCCGAGAAAAGCAACGCAGGTGTTTGTTGTTTTCCACATAATGGAATATAAGAGAGAAAACTTACCTATAGAACATCTGGATACATCTTCGAAGAAATATATTGATTTGAAAGCAGACCTAATCAGAACAGAGAGGCATCTTTTAAAAGAGATGGGTTTTATCTGCCATGTCGAGCATCCTCATAAATTTATATCAAACTACCTTGCAACTCTTGAAACACCTGCAGAATTGAGACAAGAAGGTTGGAACCTTGCAAATGACAGTTTGCGCACAACACTCGGTGTAAGATCAAGAGTGAGGTTGTGGCCCGTAGATTTCAAGTGACCCTCCCAGAGAATCCTCCGAAGGCATTTGATGCAGACAAGGCTGATATTGGTGATGTTTGCGGAGTTCTCGCTCATCTTTACAGCCTTCAAAGGCGCAATGCATTCCTGTGTGCAAGGAAGGAGGCCCCTTTGCTTCATCAAACAGATCAAGGTTTGTTGGATGTTCCACCAGTGGATGAAGATGCCGAGGAAGTTGCTAAGGATGTAGTAATAACAGGTTTGTTGGATGTTCCACCAGTGGATGAAGATACTGAGGAAGTTGCTAAGGATGTAGTAATAAAAGCTGCCCTCGATAAGTTAAAAAGACTCAAAGAAGAGCGATGATGACTCTAAAAGCATGCCTTCAAAAGGGGAGTCAAAAGAAGACCCTGGAAGAGCTGACAATAGAACAGATGCCGCTGGAGGAAAGAAGAAGGAGAGAGAGAGAGGACAAGAAAAAGACTAAAGTCCCGTGAATGTGGTTGGGGAAGGAAATCTGACAGGGAAAGGGAGCGAGGGACGGAGAAAAATCCAAGGAAAGGAATCATCATTCAAGAGACGAAGGTCACTCAGAGAAACAACCAAAACATCACTTTTCTCGAGATTGTGATTACCAGTCTTATCCATCACAGGAGAAGGATCTTCGTAGACACCATTAGCTTGGAGAGCGGCCTGGTAAAATGTTACCGTGCCAAATATGTTTGTGGTTTTTCTGGAGCATTGCTGCAGCTCTTTGCATATATCTGAGAGTGCCTTCTTCGTGAAACATTGGTTTTACCTCGCCTATATATATCATCTATGGTCTCCTGTAGTCGAGACATTGGTTTTACCTATCTGCTTTTACTTCCCCTGAATAATTGACTTACCTTTGCTGTCTAAATTGCTTGTAGACTAAAGCAGGATTGTTAACTTTCTGCACTACAGTTATATACTTACGTGACTGGGAAAAAAAGCGTATGCCATAGTTTACTAATATACATTTTACTTTAGCTTATGACTTAACCATGGTAAACTGTATGATTTTGTGTAAACACGGGATGCATGTAAGAATTTTTTGATTATTTTAGGTGGGATGAAAGCGGATTTTTCATAGCGTGGGACTCCTCTTTGACTAGTTATACCCTAGCTATGTTTCTTTTTTCTTAAGTATATGCATATGAAAATTTAATAACCTCTGGACATTTACATTTCACAGGATGGTAAAACACCCCTTGATATTAGCCTTTGTTATGGCAAAGATTTCAAGTCTTATGATCTGGCTAAGTTACTGAAGCTTGTAAATGCTAATAGAGAGCTGTGATTGGCATTTTCTTTTGCATTTTTACTCCCATCAAAGATGAAGACAATCAATCATAGTCGAAGAGGAAGTTCTTCAACGCGTTGAGACGGATACATAGAAACACAATTCCGAGCAACTTTTGGACATGGAATCACTAGAATTGTAGAATATTTTGGCAGTTGTGTAGTCAGTCTTGCAACAGATTTGTAAACATAAAACAGAACTTGTTTTCTTATGATATGTATGTGCTTGTGTAGATTTTAGCACATTATATTGTGCTTGCATCAGGTGAATAGGCAAGTCATGTATTTACGTGGACTTTACCCCTACCTCATGGTAATGAAGAAAAAAAAAAGCAGTATAATATGGAAGTGTCGCAAACATGTATCCTAATATGGCTGTAACATATGATTTACTTGCAAACAAGAACATCCAAAATATTTTAACGCTATGGTTACGCAGTTCACAACAGGTACCGCAATCATAATTGTTATCTCATCAAACATTGCCTCTAGCGTTTTAACTGATTGTGATGTGCTAGATATCGTTTGATCAGTGCTTTGAATAGACAGAGGTTTACTACAAGTACAATAACATCTAAAACAATGCATTTCATGATTCTAAGGAACAGGTCAATCGCCGCTTGCACAACCTTTACAGCCGCAATGGACACATTCTATAACCTTCTCCTCCCTTAGATGCTGTGGAACTCGGCAGACACAGGTTGTTTGAAAGTTGTGATCCCGCGGTTGCATGCACCTCAAACAGCAGAGACGTTCATAACCAGGCTGTAATTCAAAGGCAAAACCATAAAGATTGTGCCAAAGTATACACAACTATGGAACCCCCACCCACACATAGGAGAAATGTACTAAACAAGAGGCAAAACAGAAATACATTCTAAAAGAAGAGATATGTTCCTTTTTCCATTTCGCAAGAACTGAAGCAGAGAGGATGAACATACCTTTTTCCATTTCGCAATCAAATTTCGATCAGCATATCCTTGATCCATGCAAAACTCATATAATTCCTTGGAGATCTCTTTCCTCCTATGAAAGAGATCAAAAATATACCGGCTCTTCTGATGAGCAATTTTGAAAATAGGCCACAAAGCCTCGCATTTTCTTTTGCCATCATGAGGATCATTCTCAGCTGTACCAGCAGCCAAACAACAATAAAATTCATATCAACGTTACGAGGTGACATCATTTTGACTACATAGAAACAATAAACACAAAAATGGATTTTATGACAATACCTTCCCTCATTTTTGCTTGGAGTTCACTAAGAGTAGGTTCAATCAACTCCCATCCCTCTGGATATTTGACACGGTTTGTTTTCACTTTAGGCATGACTCTGCACCAAACAGACATAAATGTAAAACATAACTGACAAATTTATCTCAACTTTCGACTTACATGAGCAGGTTTTTATGCTTGGTCTTTCATGCTTAAATTTCAGGGCCAATCATACTGAATTATGTGTTACAAATTCAAGAAAATTACAATTGAAAGGGAATTTGTTCCCGACGGGAAAGAAGAAACAAGTGCTCATGATTGCAGGTGATATGATAGAAGAAATATATGCTGGCTGATATCCCTTTCAGTTCTTCTTTTGTTTCTTTCTCTTGTTGCCAAATACACAGAGCAAAGACGTTTAACAACTAGGTAAAGTGGCTACACGGGAGTACAAAGAAAATATTCTGTGAACTGTGAGCCATCAGTACTTGTAATTAACATGACGGAATAAGTTTTGGTTGTAATGATACCCTTAGGCAAAGATAATAACAATATTATAAATTTTTTACCAATTAAAAGAACTTGATAAAACAAGTTCTTCACAAAAATATAATGATGACTTATCTTTTGGATTTCTCCACATATTGGCACTATTACACGATAATAGGTCATAATAAGAATTTTAGCAGTACTGCCCACAACAACATACCCAATTAATCACCGTGGGATCCAGGGATGATATGATGTACCCTACACTTGTGGGGTAAAGAGGTTGTTTCCGATAGACTCTTGGCTCGAAAGAGAAGTATCTGATGACCGGGAGAAAATAAAACAGCAAAATAGCAAAGATACAAAACAAGTACATCAATATGTAGTAATACACACTCAAGTACAAGAAACTGCAAGATAATTAAATAGCACTAGTAAAAAGGAGAAGAAGAGGCGAGCCCGCAACCTCTCCCACAAATTAGCAGCAGTGCCATTAACACAAATTAGCTTGTCATGTTAGCAAAGCTAAGTGTGAACAACCTAGCAACCAAGCTGGTATCAGAGTAGCTACAGCGCAGCAGCAACACTAAACTGAAGGGCCTCAGCAAGTGTAGTTTACTTTAGGCTTTGGTCACCCAAGCTTGGGCGTCAGATGTGTGAGGATAGCGAATTTGGTTGGGCTGATAGAAACTTTTTTTTAAAAAAAAGAGATTAGCCTTAAGGAACCCAGCAGAAGCTCTTTATAAACTTTGGTTAAATACCAACAAGAAAACCAAGTGCTTGACAGTGACAACTAAACTGAAATACGAAAAAGAAAAAAAAAACTACAAACAAAATCGACCATGTATCTCTAATCTCCCAATCTCTTCACATATCTCATCCATCACTTGCAATTGTCTCCATCCCTTAGAACCCAATCTTGTTCCACCTCTCTAACTTGTTTATTTATTCAGGGTCATTTCTGGTTCCTATTGCCTCAGTTATTGACGTTTAACGTCAACTGTGGCAGCACAAATATGGCATCAAAATAATGAAATATACAGACACTGATGATAAATATATTGTCTCAACTTTTGCTTCACAATGCATTTCCTTTCGGAATAGCTATTCTATATTTAGAATACATGCTGTTTAGATTAGTTCTTTTAAATGGTTTGCTTCTTAAAATCACCAAATATTTAGCACCGTGGGTTTTGGTTTTGTTGTTTCATCAGAAACTTGTATGATATATAGGACAACTCTTTACTTGCACTAAGGAAAACCGAGAGTACAGTTTTGCACTCAAGGGTGTGACTTAGTGTCGCCCCTTTATACGAGGTTCATTGGCAAGGAAAAGTATGCCTTAGAACCTCGATGACGCTCAACACGTTTTAAGCCTCGCACCAGGGCTTGTGCCTTTTCACGTTGACTACACAACCGTGAATTGTTTGTGCATTTGTCACTCCAATACTAAATCATTTGTCTCTTAAAAAAATTATGGTTTCTCAGTCTTGCAACAGTAACATAATCATGCCCAAAATCTCATAAACCAAATTATACATTAAAATTGCAATTTAGGGTTTCTTTCGGTCTTGCAAGAGTAACATAATCACGCCCAAATTCTCATAAACCAAATTATACACAAACTCGACAGTAATTGCAATCAACTTTTTTTTAACTATAATTAGATGCAACAAATACAATGTTACTTTCGAATTTCAGAAAATTTAAACTAAATTCCTATAACACAATTCTAAAATCCAGCAAACATTGTGAGACAATCGAATACAAAAGAACTTAGTAAAAGCTTAACGAATTAACCAAATATAATAAGCAAAAGGACACTTTAACTGTTCAAATAACACAAAAGCAACTTACCGGTGTCGAATATTAACTTCCGATCAAACTTAACGCCGGTGTCAGTGAGGATGACGTCGTCCGATGCGGAGGCAGCTCCGGTGAGGTCTGAATCTGGAAACTTCGATTTCTTATCGGAAAAAGAAAAAAGAAATTTGTTCTTTGCTAATAATTCAAGTCGGATCTTGGAGCGGAATACGTGGGTAACCCGAATCCGAAGATAATTTGACCCTTTTTAAATATAGAAGGGAAAAAGATTAAAAAAATATGCTTAAACTATCATTTTTATTCTTCATTGATTTATTTTCTCTTTTTTTTATATAAAAAATTTGTCGTATAAAAAAATGGCGAATTTTTATCACAAGACTCAAAAAATCAAGAGGATTTTATAGCTAAGATTTTAAGACTCATAGAGGTGATTTTTAAGTTGATTGAGATTGAATAGTCAATATATACGCCATGTAAAGTCAATTCATACAATATAGTTAAGTTATATTCAACTTTCTGAGTGCATCATAATGTTTGATCAGTGTATAACTCATGTATGAATTTGAAAAACTATATTGTATAACTAATGCGAAAAACATATAAAAAATAATTACAAACATATACCTCTCTACATCTATACCTTACCAAATAATTACAATATATACCCCATTTACTAATTTCGCTTTAGTGATACTAAATTAATATTATTAAGACTGATAATTTCGCTGAATTGATATCAATCAATATATATATATATATATATATATTGTATTAGTATATTCACATATATACTATCATACTATCATTGACTAATAACAATTTTCTGAATAAAAAACCTTAATGAAATTAATACAGTATATATATATATATATATATTGATTTAGTAACAGTTAAACAAAATTATCAATCTTAATGATATAAATACAATATATGATTATGATTTAATATCACTTAAGCGAAAACTATCATCCTTAATAATATGGATTGTAATTATTTATGAGAGAATGAGTATGAGTATTTTAGGAATTACTTTAAATTTGAGTATAAGTTTATACCGATTTTATGATCCATTTATGTAGTTTTCTCAAGAATATCAATGCATACTTCCTCTATAATGGGCTTCCACCATTTGGGCTGTGAGTAGCCCATGTATGTTCCACTCTCTAGAAAAATAAAGAGATAATGGACTTGGGCTTTTCCAGGCTGCGGATTTGGGCTCTGGCCCTATTTTAACCCTTGAAATCCTGTGTATACACCAAGTATATACTTCTGTATACGGGTTATGTGTTTGCTTTTTTTCTATTATATCGGTGTGTATACTAAACTTATACAGACTGGTTCATCATCTGAACATGTATGTTAATTTTTGGCCCATATTTGTCACTACTACAGATGTATACCGTGAGTGTATATTCATGTGTATCAGCATGTATTGTGTTGCATATCAACTCCCTTGAACCTGTAAAATAGCTTCGTTGCTTGATCTGTGATATTAAGATTTAAACATAATGATGAGGCACAAAGGATAGTATATTTTATATTTTGCTTTTAAAAAGTTAATTTAATTAATTTTTAAAGTTTAAAATATTCAATTAAATTAGCGTTTGGAGTTTGAAGATGAGATTTGAACATTCAAAAACTAAACGATTTTTTATATGATAAATAATTTAACTCCCGAAAGAAATAGTAGTAACACCTAACATGATAAAGTACTAAGATAAATAAATAACAAGTTAAAATTAATATAGATATTTTCATATTTCAACAAAGATACGAGGGCTACATAATCTCTATATTTTTTATTGTTTATAAAATTTGGCATTATGAAGCTATTAAATGTAAGCATAAAACGCAGAGTGAAATTGACGGAAAATTGAAGATATAAATTAGCATTCCCCAAATTCACATTCGCCATTTCCCCCCAAATTCAGTCCGATTGAAAACTCCGAGAATCCACCGCAAAGCCGCCGACGATCAGAAATCAACAATCGGTAAGCTGCTACAAACGATTGGCTTTCGATAATTTCGTAATCATGCTTTCGCAATCATAATACATTAGATTTGTTTTGTGAAGTTGTGATAAGAACATTCAGTGGATTCTACCGTTTTCTGAATATCGCGATCTTGTTTTGTGCTTTATAATATGATAATCATAGGATTGAACTTGAAATTTTAGGATTACAATGTTTCGATTCTACATTTTCTGATTTTTATGCACCTGCAGTCTTTTTTCGAAAAACCTAAATTTAAAAATTGTGAATGATAGTGTTAAATAACAATGATTGTTCAGTGCCTGTACTAATCATAGGGTTGAATTCTATATTTTCTGAATTCATGGTTCTGCAGTCTTTATGTAAAGATGCAATTGACTGTACTGATCTCCTAGCTTACAAGAAGAATTTGTTGTCGTTTTTTCCCGTGTACAAAAAGAACAATGGCTTCTGTGTATGAATGATTGAAGAGATTTGACTTCCCCTGCTTTGTGATCCTGTAGTCTTCATATGAGTGCATCTTCAACAGCATTGGACTCTGAAGCAGTGTTCCCTTTCTGTAATCCCTGAGCATCTGAAACCCCCTTGTTCCATCAACTTCCGCCATTTACCAAAACATCATGCCTTTCAGGCATATCTCGTCCTTCACGGGCGATAATGTTTCTAATATCCCGAGCAAACAACTCCTCTGTCTTAAAATCCTAGCAGGGCTGTCCAATGGAAGACTGAAACCAATAAATTCAAAGACAGCTTCCAAAATAGGCTCATTGTGCTTGGCTTCCTGCTCTGCCATCACAATAATGGTGGGATTTATGTTTCTAATCAAAGCCCCAAAAAGACCCTCAAGGAACCCCAAGAACTATCATATAGAAGTCAATGCATCTATAACGAACAATTCACCTGCGACACTTACCACCTCTTTTACATGATGCATCCATAGATCAATGCCAAGATCCTGCTTTGATTCTCCAATACCAGTAATTCTAACATGAATTAGGCAAGCCGCCCTAGCCTAGCTATCAGTTGATTAACACCAGTAACATTCCTTGAGCCAATTGCTTCAACACAAAGTAAGCTGATCAGCTCAGCTGCATCATCCTCCCACTGGTTATTAGGCAAATGATGTGCTGTTACAACCTCACATCTGTCATTTAGATTAGGTAGCCTAGAACCATAGCCTATTTCTTGTCCCCAGGATTCTTATTAGGCCTAAGAACCAAGCCAAGGCTGTCTAAAGAAGCACTTGATACTGAGGCCTCTCGAGCAAGATCATGGCATAGGCACTACAGATTCAATCAAAGGATTGTTTGACATAGGCAGTAGTGGTGATATCACCTCAATTGGACCATGACATACACTGTCCTCCTCTCCGGAACAAGAAAAGGGGAATTGTGCTGCATTAGGTTGATGAAAGCCTGCAATTAGGGGAAATATGGTGCCGCGTTGAAACCTGATTGTAACCAGAAATCACCACCACCCAACTCGCTCAAACTCAGATCATAGCCATCATCTAAACAATCACCTGATTTCCTACTACCTTTTTTCCTCTTAGCTCTGCTCATCCAGCTCTCATCATCAATACAGCCCTGCTCAGCATACCTCTTCAAGCTCCTACATTTTCCTCAAAATTCATATTTCCTTTCTCCTAACTTTCTACAAATGATGTCTGAGCACTTGTCGAGGATGGTGGTAGAAGAATGGACTGGTACCTTGAGGCAAGTCCAATGATGAGGAACAACCAGTCAACATTCTTCACACCCTTCCAATATTTTCTTTTTTTCCTCAACTCCCAACTCATCCAAGAGAAACAAAACAATCTCTATATATATGTGAGTGTCTGTGAAGTTCCAAGAAAAACAAAAATTGGAAACCAATGCCACAAAAAACAAAATGTGATATCTGTGTCCTATATATTATTTCTATATGTAGGATAAAACTCATTTATCTAGAAATGTGATTTCCCGAAGAATTGAAAGAACTCACACCATGAATAAAGAGACCCTGAACGCATATTTTTCCCAGAAATGCAGCAGAAGAACTGAAACTTAGATCAACCCACTTCAGCAAAATACACTTTCAACAATCCCATGCAGCTTAGCTGAAATCCAAACAAATAACACCCTAAAGATAGAATCTTTAAGAAACACTTTTCACCAAACAAGATTTCCAGAAGAAAATCCTAGCTAAATCTTAACTCAGTGACTACTGTGACTGTGATACAGTTTATTAAATACACGTAAATCAGTGACTAGTGTGACTGTAATACAGCTTTTCAATTCTATGGTGTTGATTTTCATCTTGTGCTCTAGATGGCTAAACGTAAGAACAACAGACTAGTGTGACTGTAATACAGCTTTTCAATTCTACGGTGTTGATTTTCATCTTGTGCTCTAGATGGCTAAACGTAAGAACAACAGAAGGGTACCTGCTAGAACCAAGTCCACCAGGCCCACCATCTCTGGCAAACCGGTAGCATGGAAATGCGAGTTCTGCGAAGTACTGTTATATAAAACTGATGAAATAAATGCACATCGTGACAAATGCAAGACTTATAAGGTATTTTTGTTCGCATATAATTTGTTACAAGATAGTAATTACACTTATAGTTTACAATTTACCTTTTACAGGTCACAGAGACTCCTCCAGAAAAGAAGAAAAATAAACTGGTCAAATAACTATGGATAGCACTGGCGCGCTTTTGTGACTGTTAATAGAAAGACTAAAGGCTAAGACTTCTATCTGTTGTGACCAAGACTACTGGCAAATGAGAACTGCAATTTCATGCATTTTAAGATCATACTTGTTACTTTCACCATTTATTCTGTACTGTTCCACTTAAGACCTGTTTTGTACATGTGCTGCAAATGTTTTGTGACACTGAAATCTAGAAATTGTGCTACAAAAATGTACTGTGATGTGCATATGTCAACTTGTGCTATAACGTACCTAAGTCATGTCCCTGTGTGAAAAGGTTAAGATAGTCTGCCTTGATGACAATTGTGACTTGACTGGGACTGGGACTGACAATAAGGATTTAACTGCTAAAAATGACAATTGCTTGAGTTAAGGGTTAAGAGGATTGTGCTTTTGAACACATTTTGACTTCTAAGTCTTGCCACTTGCATGTGTTATGGGTTGTTTCTGTTAAGAGTCTTTTCACTTGCCTATTGTTGATTCCCTGTAATGATTTTGACTTCAATGGCTTATTTGATTCTGCTAGAAGGTTTATTTTCTTCCTTCTTAAGGCAGTTGTGCTGCTAAAATAAAAGCCTCTACTAAGGCTAATCACTTGCTTGTGTATATGTTAAGAGGCATAAGGTTTATTCGTTTATAAGGATTCTTTCATTCTAAGGGTACTAGTGATGCTAATACAAGCCTTGTCACTTAGACTATGTAAATCTAGATAGTATACTATAAATAAGTTGTCATGTGAGTATGTCAAGGTTGGTACTTGTGCCTTTAAGACTGCCAAGGATTCATGTGACGCTTAGTGCTGTTAGATTGCTAAGGCTAATCACTTGCCTGTGTTTCTGCTAAGAGGCATCTGAGAGACTTGTGACTTGTCTACCTCTATTAAACTTATTCCTTTCTACAGATCAATTCATTTCTAATGATACTTGTGCTTCTAAGAAGCCCAACAACTCTTGTGATGCTTAAACTGCTAATATCAATGCAACTAAAACACATTTAATAATTCACAATGAACCGAATAGAGTCGTAGAAGGCAATTTCTTCTTGAGGACCAGGCAAACATGAAAAACACATTGATTTATCGAAAACATAAGATACTTTAGAGCAGATGTGATGTTTACCTGTGTTGTGCTAGATCGCCTATACTTGAATTTCAACTGAAAGTTAGCCAAAACAAAAAAAAAAATTAAACAAATTGGATATTGAATTAATAAAAAAAATGACCTTTAACCATATAAATAAATTCAATCTTGAAATATAAACATCTACATAACTAATTCATCAGATCTTTAACCTATTAAAAACAAATTCAACGTACAATAAACAAATTGGATCTGGAAAGATAAAAAAAATCAATCTTTAAACTATTAAAATTAAAAAGATAATTCAACCGATAATAAGCAAATTGGATCTGGAAAGATTAAAAAAAATCAATCTTTAAACTATTAAAAAGATAATTCAACCAAGAATAAACAAATTGGATCTGGAAAGATAAAAAAATCAATCTTTACACAATTAAAATTAAAAAGATAATTCAACTGATAATAAGCAAATTGGATCTGGAAAGATTAAAAAAATCAATTTTTTAACATCTCAAAAACGTTTTAATCCGTCTAGATTTTGAAAACATTGAAATTTTAATCTGAAAAATTCAATAAAAACTAGATCAAAGATAAACAAATTAGATATAGAAAGATTAACAAAGATGAAAGTCAAAAATTCAATAAAAACTAAATCAAATAATAAGCAAATTGGATATGAAAATATAGATCGTTAAAGAATTTAATCTTTTGAGTGTTCTTGTTAGTTATAGATCTACATCAATTTTTATGAAATATAAAAAATTGGGTGAAAGAAAAGTTAGGTAGAGAGATTTATGGTCTGTGGTTGTACTTTCTTCTGAACATAGAAAAAACCTAAACACTTGTGATCTATAAATTATTTTTTTCCAGTCCTACCCTTTATCTAAATATAAACTTCAGCCCACCTTATTATAAGGGACTCAAAAAAAAAAAAAGATCCCACCTCCACCATTCACTTAATTATAAAATTATTCATTATGTCTTAAGTTTTTTCTAAAATATTTTTAAATTAACTAAAAAATATGATAATTCACAAGTCGAAATATTTACTTGATATATAAATAATTTATAAATAACTTATTAAATATTTGAAATCTAAAAAATATTAAATAAATTAAAATGAAATAAGTATTAATGTGATGTATTTTTAGACCACATTCGCCGAATGGTGAAAAAAGATTTGGAAATTATTTTGGAACCACAAATGTCTCTTTCCACACGCATATTTTATTTTATTTTTGGAGAAGGCAAAAGGAGTGGGAATCCAAGAGATGGATATGGGAATAGGTAGGGTTGATTTGTCATTTAGGGTTTGTTTGGTACGAAAGGAATTGTTTTTCGTAGAAAATGTTTTCGTATAAAATATTTTTCTGGAAACAAATAGATTTTGAATTTATTTTCTCATGTTTGGTTGGTGAGTAAAAAAATATTTTACGAAAATGATTTTTAGTGTTTGATTTATGAATGAAAAATGTTTTTTGAGAGATATTCTTTATTTTTACTAGAGTAGAAAATAATTTATGAAATTAAAAATATTTTCCAAAAAATAATTTTTTTTGGGTGGTGATGTGGGGGCAAGGGGAGGGAGTAGAAGTGAAAGTTGATAGTATTTTTTTAAAAAAAATAAATTTTTTGGAGGGTTGGGGCTGGTAGGGGAGGCTGGCCGATAGAAATTTAAAAAGAAAAAATTGAAGTTGAAAATATTTTAAAAAAACAAAATTAATACTTTGGGGAGGGGTTGGGGTTTGGGGCGGTGGTGGTGGATGGGGTCAAGGATCGGTAAAAAATATTAAAATTTGAAAATTGAAAATATTTTTTAAAAATTGATGTTTTTCTCACAAAAGAAATTGTAATTTGAAATTGGAATAGAGTTTTGAAAAATGTTTTCCTTAATTTTGATTAAAAATCATCTTCCTTAATTTGAGGAAAATCAGTTGATTTGGAAAAACATTTTTCAAAACTTTTATCACAATCAAACATAAGAAAATTGGAAAACATTTTCCAAAATATATTTTTGTTCATACCAAACACACTCTTAATGCTTTTTTTTTCTTTATAGACAAAAAATGGCTCCAAAAAATTTATTATTTTTCCCGTTTAAAAAAATGTCCTAGTTTGACTTTGACATAGTTTAAGAAAAATAAGAAAATTTTAAATATTGCGATTATAAATTAAAATTATGTCAAACTTACTAAATTGTCATTTAATCTACTTACTAAATTGTCATTTAATCTTGTAGTATTAAACATGTCACGTGATTTCAGTGCCATGTTGTAATAATATAGGATTATAAATATTTATTTCTTTTTAAAAAATGATTTAATATATGATTTCAGTGCAATGTTTTATCATATTTTATTTATGAACTATTATTTATAAAAAAAAAAAAAGGAGGGGGGGGGGGGAGTTAAGATGTTAACCAAATTAAAGGTTTTGTTCCTCGTCAACATGCGTCTTTCTAGATAGTAGTTTATATTCTAACTTAATTTAGTATTTAGTAAAGGATTACATTTAATTTTGCTAATCAAAATTTAGAGGTAAATAAGACTACTTAAATAAAATATTTTTGTCCCTCGAGAATTGGGAATTCTAAAAATAGAGTATCTTCACTTAGTTTATTCTCGTTTCATCCACAATTACTTATTTTATAGGAGTATACCAATTAAAAATAAATTTTATAATTTAATTTCTAATTTACTCTTGATATTAAGTATTGACTATTGTCATCTTCAGTACATATCAGTGGACTGTTAAAAAGAGATAATTCTAATCTTTAAAAAAATAGAGAGCATTTTCAAACCAAACGATGAAAGGAGGGTATATTTAAATTATTTAAGAGCATTTTTATACGTTTAACATTTCACAGTTATTAGTATTATTCAGTCTTAATAAAATTGATATTAAATTGACACATACTAAATTATCTTGTTCAATATTTGTTACACTTGAGAAAGCAAAGATATTTTTATTTTCTTTCATTACACATGAATATCTTAAGTTTTCGTTGATTTTTTTTACTTTTTGCGGGATAAAAAAATATTAAATTAATCAATTGTTATTCAAATTTGTTATCAATTTTCGATTCTTCATTGATAATCCTTATTCTTCGTAGAAGTCAAGTCGATTGATCATCATTTGTGGATAAATTATGACATCTCGTAATTTGAAATGACTAAGGATAAACTAGGAAACCAAGAATAATTATTTTTGGAAATAAAAAGAGAACTCTAAAAAAAATTTAGATTTTAAAAGTGATTTTTTGGTTATTTTCAAACAATTATAACTTCCAGCTCAGGAGAAGTTAGGGTGAATTTTTTATATGGTTGGAAAGCCCTTGGGAATATCTTTTTAACGACGCTGAGTTTGCGCAATTATGATGTCGTATGAGGGAGATATGCCTTTCGGAAATTGAATTATTGGACTGAGAAAAGTTCAATCCGAACTTTAACAAGGATAAAAATTTACTACTACCATTTTATTTTTTTGTATATTTTAATTAATTATATATTTAAAAATAACGTAAATCTATATATATTTGTCAATACCTATAAGTTCGTTGATACGATATACCTCATTGACTAGAAAATTTATTTATTTATTTTCTCAAAATTTTGGATTTTCTTTGTATCTTTTAGTTTTAAAAAAATTACAAAAATTTATTTAATATGACAGATCAATATAATTTTTTAAAAACGTATCCCATAAATGTTGTCATATTAAAAGTCATATGCCAATTAAATTTCTTATCATTTATTTACACATTTAATATTATTTAAAAATTCATAAAAACTACTTATTTTTACTTTAATTTTGCATTAGTTTCATCTTCTCCCTGTTTGGATCCTGATAATGATTCATGAAGAATAATCATTACAACTTCAAATTTTTTATTTTTTCACCCCTGCCTTCTCCCAAAAAAAATAATAATTCAATTTCATAAGTTAATTTCTACCCTAATAAAAATAAAATATGTTTCTTAAAAATATTTTTCATTCATAACTCAAACACTAAAATATTTCATACAAATATCATTATTGTATACATAGTGTATACAAATATTTCATACTAAAATAATTATTGTACATGTAATGTATCGATATTATATAAAATAGTTAATGCAATGTATCGTTATTGTATACATAGTGTATGATCATGCATATGTGACGTATGTATTTGTATCAAAACATATATTCATACACTTTACTTATACAATACTTTCATGAAGGGCTTTCAAATATATACGATAAAGATGTTAGCTTATAGTAAATATAGCCATCTTTTATTTACAATAAAAATAGTCAAAAGTCATCGAAAGTATATACACGGACTATACCATCAATTTTGTCAAAAGGCATAGCAAGTATACACTAATCATACTATATAGCATACTTATACATGCCATACACAATGACTATACATTGTGATCCATTTGAATAGATACATGACTATACACTAATTATTTATTTTTGATTAACTCAAAGCATTTTAAACAGTCCCAAATTTTAGATATGAATCGCTTATTAGCCCTATTAAAAATTACTTTTTCAAATATTCTAAGTATAAAATAATTTAAGAAAAATACTTGGAAAAGAACTGTCACTTAAATTTTTAAAGAATTAAAAAATAATAATTTAAAAAGACTTTAAAAGATTAAGTCTTTATCAATTTAGAGAAATGAGTAAGGAGTTTTATTTACGACTTGGTTAATATATTTTGACTATTTTTTAGTAAAATGATTTAACATAACAGGAATAATAGTTAACAATATTCGATTAACTATGAGAAATTAGTTAAATAAAGAAAACAATTTAATTTTTAAGAAGATGGGACATTAATTGAAACGTTTGAATTAAAATGTATGTGTTTAAGATCTTGTCAAAAACTTAATTAATTAGAAATTATTTGAATCATTTTAAAATGATAATTTAAATCAATTAGGTTAATTAGATTATGAAAACAATTTTAATAAAATTGAAGAATAAATAAAAAGTTTTGACTACATATTTCATCTTTTGGATAATTTAATTAAGTTATAACGAATCAAATAAAGGGTTTGTTTTTTTTTTTTTGATAAAAAGAAAAGGATTAGAGTTAAACAAATCAAATAAATAATAACTAAATAAATGCAATCAAATAAATAAAGAGATAATGGACTTGGGCTTTTCCAGGCTGCTGATTTGGGCTCTAGCCCTATTTTAACCCTTGAAATCCTATGTATACACCAAGTGTATACTGCTGTATACGGGTCGTGTGTTTGCCCATATTTGGGCTCTAGCCCTATTTTAACCCTTGCCCATATTTTTTTTCTATGCAACCGGACATGTTCGAAACAAAGAAGAGAAGTAGTTCATTATTATTTGTATCAACGCATACATGTGTATTTGCATTTGTATCAGTAAAGAGATCTATAGTTGACACTTATAATTTGTATTTATATACTTGATTTATCATTTGTATTTGTATTTGTATAACTAATTGTTATGATTCGTATTTGTGTTGAGAGATGAGGAGGTAGAAACAAGCGTGAGAGAGACTAGGTCAGGAGAGGAGAGATGCGAGGGATAAATTATTGACAAAAAGGAGAGAGACGAGAGAGATTCTAGGGAGGAGGGAAAGAGGAAAAGAGGAGAGAGAAAATAGCAATAAAATCCAAACTATTACTACAAATTGTAATTATTTCAAATTATAGTGGTATACTGTAAATACAAATTACATTTTTGGCTAAGTAATTTTCTAAATATTAATAAATAAATATAGTTATGCTTTATTTACATTAAAAATGTTTTAAAAATTCATAGAAAGTCTGCACTGACTATATAGTATATATTATAGTTTGCCAAAAGTCATAAAAAATAGAGCAAAGGGCAGAATTCACATATTTTTAAGACAAAATTACTATTTGTCCTTATAAGTTTATAATTATAGAAATTTCTCAAACTCATACAATAATATAAGCGCTGATACATTAATCTGATGCGCGAGATACATTAATCGTTAAGTAAGATACATTATATTTTATACATGAAACATTAATTTAATGTACATTTTATACATGATCACTAATCTGATGCGTGAGATACATTAATGTGATATGCGAGATACATTAATTTGATGTGCAAGATACATTAATTTGATGCGCTGATACATTATATATGTGATAATAAGAGATTTTTGGGATTTGTTACACTAATAAAGGATAATGGTAATAAGAGGACTTAAAGGTGAAATTTCTGTCATTTTTCTTAAAACATATACATTGACAATGCAACATAACCTACATATACATGTGTTGTACATTGTGGTGCGCTCATAAAGCCTAATATAGCTTAACTATATGCAAAAAGAAGTAAGTTAACAAGCTTGGTCTTCTTTTCCTTTATTGTACATGTAATGTATCGATATTGTATAAATAGTAATGCAATGTATCAATATTGTATACATAATTTACAATCACACGCATATATATATATATATATATATATATATATATATATATATATATATATATATATATATATATATATATATTTATAAAAGACAAATTTCAAATATATAAAAATTTATTAAGTTATTAGGCTATAAGAAATATAGTCGTATATTATTTACATTAAAAATAGTCAAAAAGTCATAGGATGTATACACTGACTATACAATATATCTTGGAAAAAGTTATAGAAAGTATACATTGATTATATAATATAGCTTGTCATAAGTCATAAAAAGTATACATAGATTATATAATATAGAAGACTTATACATGACTAGACACTAAGTATACATTATGATACATGCAAAAAATTGAATAGAGCATAACTATACATGCATATACATGAAGTATACATTAACTATTTAATCTCAATGAACTTAAATTAACTCTAAATAGTCCCAAATTTCATATATTAAATACTTTCAATGTTTCAAGTATTTGATTTATTTTTCACTTGAAATGACTCACATTTACAACGCGTCAAATTTTTAAATCAACTAAACTTTAAAATTTTAATGGTTGGTTGATCACGAAAGAAGGAAGGAAGGAAAGAGAAGAAGATAATTCTTATTGATTATAAAGGAGGAGAAGACATAAATTGGGCTAAGAAGATGATAAGTGAATCATATGGGCTGAAATTTTGCATAATTTTGCTTAAGGCAACTTTCACATAGCAAACATAAAATTTATATTTGTATGTTATAGCAAAGTTTACATAATTGTACTTTATAGCAAGCATATATATGTATAATTCGCTATACATATACAATTGAAGCGAAATTATAAAACGAAGTGTATAAAACGAGAAAGAGAAAGAGACTTGGACAGAGAATTATATAAAACGAAGTATATGAAACGAATTGTATAATTATAAGTGTGTAAGACGATTATACACTATTTGAATTTGTATAAAACGAGAAAGGGAGAAAGACAAAAGAGACTTTGGCAGGGAATGTACAATTGAATCGAATAGTATAATACGAGAAAAAGAGAAATTATATACAATTTGAATTCGTATAATACGAGAAAGAGAGAAAGACAAAAGAAGACTTGAGCAGAGAAGTACTTTTATTGTATAATTATAAGTGTATAAGACGGAGATATATGTATTTGCATGTGTATATACAATTTTCTCTCGCTTTATACAATTAGAAACACAATTTATACAATTTTATTGTATAAAGTGAGAGAGGCGAGTGAAGGAAGCGAGTGAGAGAGGAAGAGTGGTGAGCGAGAATATGAGGGAGAGAGATACTGATAAATAATTTGATATGAAACACAAATAAATCAAACGATAGCTATTATATTTATTTTATATTATTAGTTTGAAATTCTATAGAATTTATTCCTTTTTGGTTATAAACATCCATTTGGGCTGTGAATGCCCCATGCATTTTCTCTTGAATAAATTATGCAAAATGTCAGCCTACAAATTCTATTTACATAAATATGTTATGTTTAAAAAAATATTTATTATTTATAGTAAAATATTTTTTTCACGTGACCAATTTAAATATTTTTATAATATATTTAAATACATATTACAAAGAACTATTTATTATTCACATATAATACAAGTTTTATTGATGGATAATATATTTATCACACATTTTAATACAATGTGACAATTTCTTACCAAACAAGATAATATATTTAAAAAACAGTTATAATACATATATATTGTATACATAATTCAATTTTAATACATCTTACATATTCAACATATTATTGTTATGTATTGCTATAAATAAAACGTATCAATACAATTCGTAATTATTTATAAAAAGATACTCATCCAAATAGTTTTCATTCGGTGTATTTTCCCCCCAATAAAATAGCCAAACTTAAATAAAATTATTTCTTATTTGAAACGATTCCAAACGAACCAAAGATGTATCTGAAAATTTCGAGCAAAATGGTTTCTGGGTTTTATTGAAGTTTAATATCTCTAGGAACTTCACACACACACACACACACATATATATATAGTTAATGTTTACTTCATTTATATATTGTTAAGATAAATATAATCATGTTTTATTTAGAAAGAATAGTCAAAAATAGAAAGTATGCATTGACTATACACTATAGTTCTCCAAAATTTATACAGTATACATTGATTGTAAAATATAACTTACATATGCATGAGTTATACACTGAATAAGCATTATTTTGCACTCCAAGAATTAACATACGGTATAAATTAACTTACATATGCATGAATTATCATTTTTTCATTACTTTTGAAAATTTATTATATCCACAATTAAATGACTAATTACTTTGAAAATATAGAATTATTAATCCAATTCAAAATTAATAGGGGAGAAATGATAAACACAATATATCATTAATTATTTTTTTAATAGGTGTGTTAATTCAAAAGTATACAAGTAAAAAGAGACGAATGCACCGTACTTGGTTGCTATCATTTGGGATTTTGAAATTGTATGCTTGATTGTTGGAACTCGAAAAATAAATGGTTACTTTTAGAAAAGAAAAAAAAAGATTTTTTATAGTGGTTAATAATCCTATTGAAATCTAATTAATTTGAATTGTCCATACATAAAGATTATATTATGTGTGACTTTGAGCAAAAGATGTTTGGAGTTTGCAAAATTTAGCCACAAAATTTCAAAGGGGTAATGTATATAATAGCAAACTAATAACCTAAAATAAATGAAGTAGTTAAGGTTTGATTTAATTGTGCTCTATAGAAAACGTTTGCCAAAATTTGTCAGTCGCCTCTCTCTAAAAAATCTCGCTCGCCACTCTCCCGTTCTCGCTCCAATATCTCGCTCGCTTCCTCACTTTTTATACAAACACAAGTGTATAAAATTGTTTCTATTTGTATAAAGCAGAGAAAGTTGTATAAATACATATATTTTTGTTCTTCTTTCTCCCTTCTTCCAGATCTCACTCGCAACCCTCGCCTTTCTCACTTATACAAACAGAAGCGACATGTATAAATTGTGTTTCTGTTTGTATAAACAGTGAGAAAATTGTATATACACATGCAAGTACATATATTTTCGTCCTATACACTTATAATTATACAATAAAAATACTCTCCTGCCCAGTTTATTTTGCCTTTCTCTCTTTCTCGTTTTATACAAATTCAAACTGTATCTAATTTCTCTCTTTCTCGTTTTATACAATTCGATTCAATTGTATAGTGTTCAAAACGACTGAATGGGTTGTTACAAGAATTGGGAAGAAAATAATTATGTTTATTTAGATTTTATTTGTGTTATTTATTTATTTTCTATATATTTAAAATCTATTGCAAACAATGATAAACTAGAAAATCAAAGAAAATCATCATCATATATAAACACAAACCATCGAATACAAATACAAATCAAATAAAAAATCATTAGTATGAATTATATAAATATGATGAATTATACAAATATGACTAATTATACAAACTCAACCTCAACCTATATAATTAAGCGGCATTGTGATACACTCAAGAAGTTGAATAGAAATTAACTATACAAGACTATCACGAACTATACAGACTCGATTAACTCAAACCACTTTTAAATAGTTCCAAATTTAGATACAAAATCCTCTCAACGTTTCAAATATTTGATATGTAATTCGCTTATTGGCCCTATATAAGGTACGTAATTGTTTTCATGAATATTATTGTTATAGTGTCAAACTGTCAAATTCATTCCTCTCCTAATTTTCTCTAATTGTTTTCATGAATAATATTATTGTTATAGTGTCAAACTGTGTCTTTGTGCATATTTTATTTTGCACTCAAAAAATATATATCGTTTTCAAACACAAGTTGCCAATTACTTACCAACCTTTTCTATAACGTATTAATTTTAATTCGAAAAAATTAAAAAAAATAAAATAAAATTGGAACAGTGCTAAGTTGGAAGATTAGTTTGAAAAGAACTATAATCGGTAATGTTTTTTTTTCTTTTGTTAAATTTTTGGCCCCATGATCATATTTAATTATATAATTGGCAAGGCTTTTTTATTTATAGAAATCCCAATTATATTTAATAAAGGAAAATTAATTTGCTTTGGAAAGAACTGAGCAATGTTTATATTTATGGAAATCCCAATTATATTTACTAAAGGAAATAGTATTGGAGTCATTCGTCATTATTTATAATTCATTCTTTTAACCACAGATCATAGCTTTTTTTTGCCCTTTTTGATATCTTTTTCAGCCATGGAGTTAGAAGAAAACAACAATGCTCAACCTCCTTGTTCTGCCAATCACCCTTGGCTTCTTATTTGTCATGGTGATGTTATGGAGAAGCAAACTTTTTTCAGTGTATCGGAAAATCGATATTATATGAAAAGTATACCTGAACTTAAAGAAAAAATGTTATACGCTTATGCGGATGAGTGGCTCGTGTTAGGAAGCATCGACTCTAATGATTGTTGTTACCTTTGGAATTTTATTTCAAACAAAAAAATTCAGCTTCCGCCACTTCCTGCTGAGTGTGACATATTGAATTGCCTTTTGTCTGCACCACCTCATGATCCCGAATGTCTAGTTATCTTCCAAATTAAAGAGACTCTGGATGATGACGACACTGATGATGATGATGATGAGAATGAGAACTCTACTGATACTAATAATAAGGATGAGGATGAGAATGAGAACACTAGCAATAAGGATGAGGACGAGAACGACAACACTAACAATAAGAATGAGGACGAGAATGAGAACTCTGATGAGGACTCTAATGAGGATGAGGATGACGATGTGAATCGGCTTACTTTTTACTTTTGCAAGCCAGGTTATAATGAAGAATTTCATAAACAAGATGTCCAATCAATCATCGGAGATCCACGTCTTGGAAACTGGACAGTTTTCAAGAAAAAGATTTATGCATTAATCGGGATGCGTATTCTAATTTGTTTGAATGTAGATAATGATTCGGGGCGAATAACAGCTACATCAATGGCTAACGAATCTCCAGAAAAGTCGAGAAGATTCTCAGACCATCCTTGTTATACCGATTTCATCATTCAATCCTCTTGTAACGATATGTTGTTATATGTTCACTTGATTTCTAACGGGAGAAATTATAGAATGCCATACCACTTTCGAGTATTACAATTTGATTTTGTAAGAAAAAGATGGATAAAAGCGGAAAGCATAGGAGAAATAGCAATTTTTATAAGTTTGAACGCAGCCACAACTTGTTCTACAAAAGGCACAAATCTTAATAAAGAGTCCATCTACTTCACCGATGATCGTTATCTCTACATCTATGACTTGATAACACAAAGCATGTCATTGTCCCTCCCTTGCCCACATGTTAGCAAGAGAAAGGGTCGCGACATACACTGGTTAACATTAAATCAGTAAATATTTAATTAGCTTTTTGTTATTACTAGTTTTTGTTGATTTGCATTATGTTAACATTATTTATTCTATTCTTATTCATTATTCATTATTTCTTGCTTTTGTATTTTGAAATCCTTTTTTAAACATACAAAAGTTAAAACGTAACCTAACGATGTTATTTTGTATATTCAAAAGTTATATGGCAATTTCTTCAATGCGGGCCTGGTAAATGTGTAAGATTCATTGTACGAGTAGCAACCAAGCAGAAGCAATTGCTGCAATTAAAATTTGGTGCAAAGACCTGGACAATTATAACATGGGACATTTATAATATTAAGATAATTTTATTAAAGATACTAAAATATTCAAGATAATAAATGAAACTGGTTCAATAAAAAAATAATGCAATTTCTTGCGGTTTTCCTAATTGACTTGTAAAAAGTAAAATTTTAAGTCACTATCCTATTAAATTAATATAACTCAATGAAAAAATGAGTTTACTTTTATGAGTTTTATTTCTAATATCAAACATAACTAGAAAAAAAAATCTTAAAAAATTTATGCAAAGCGGGTTGAAAAAGAAGGTCTTGTGTTTTAAAACCATTGATGCTCTTACGAATAATATTGTGCATGAGATCAATTCATATCAAGTTAACCCTACAAATGAATTAGTTATTTCTGAAAAACAACAAGGTGCGAAAAATACTCTGAGATGAGAAGATATAGCAGATGAAGAGGAAGAACATGTCATCATCAATAAATGTGGTTGCAATCTTAAGTGATCATTTGGTGAGTTCTAATATTGAAAAATTGGCTTCTATTACACCTATTAACACTAACAAACAACTACAAGTTGGTGGTTGTAGTACTTTGTCCCCAAATAAATTTTGTAACCTAGATGATGAGGATATCTCTGAGGAAGAGGAAGATGAAATGCTGGATTATTGTTTTGCAAATGCAGCTATGAATGTTGATATTTCTCCCAGGAAACAACAAAACTAAGCATGGAAGAAAGCATAGTTGGGATGGTAAAGTGACTGAGGAGTTTGTTTCAAGGCATCTACCGTTACAACTGGCGAAATAGAATCATATGACAGTGTCAACAACTTCAACAAGATCCAATAAGGCCAAGAAGTGATGAACTATCAAGTGTTATTTGGACAGATTTGAACAAGAGGACAAGAGAAACATACTTCAAGTTTCTTTAGAAGACCAATCTTTTTTTTAGTTCATACATTTGTAAAAGGAAGTTTGAGGTTGATAATCAACTATCTTCTTGATTTTATGATTTTTTTTTTAACTTAAGAATGCTCACTTTTAATATCATTACAACGAGTGTATTGTAAATTTTGTGATGATCATAAAATATCTAGTTCTCGTTACCTCGTATTTCTTCATAGTTGTTAATTAATAGATGATAGGTGTCTCATTAGGATTTTTGGTAAGGTATGATCCAGCCTCCCTTGCTCGTACTTATTCCTAGTGAGAATTTTTTTATGTTTATTACTAATAAAATGTTTATTATTTATAAAAATCCACAAAATTCGCTTTAAAAAAATATGTCTCATATATTATCAGTATCAATTATCTGAAACACTAAAAAAGTTTGCTTGACAAATAACAAGCAACAAGCCAAGGCTGTTGTTAAACAAATATTAATTTAACGTGTGGCTAAATTAAAAGAATATTAGTTCAAAACTGTTATGTTTTGTTAAATTAATATTCTTTAAATTAAATACTCCTATTAACAATATGATTAAATGAGTTCAAATCTACGAGGAAAAGGGGTTAGAATAGGTCTAGAATAAGGAAATTTGTTTTCCTTTACTTACTAGAAAATATAATTGGGATTTCCATAAATTAAAACATTGTCGTTTATAGTTGTATTTAAATTATTCTTTCCGCTGATTTTTCCAAAAAAAATAAAATCACTTTTTGACATATATTAAAATAATAATAAATTTGTCACAATTCTTATTCTAGTTTGTTAAGGAAAAGGAGTTGGCAAGTAATTAATTTATTGTCCCAATTCTTATTCTAGTTTATAAATAGGGTAATAAAACAGGAGATCTCATAACACGGTACATAATTTTTAAAACAATTCTTCTAATGGAGGATGCATTGTGGTCAGATTGTATTCCATTAGATATACTCGGTTTAATATCATCACATCTGATTGCTGCAGTCGTGGCATGTTCTTTTTCAATCCTGTTAGCAATGACATATTGAGCTTCCTGATCTGCCGTATGATAATATTTGCCCTTCTTGGACATTTTCGTGTCCTCCAGACTCATCGTCTGCTTGTTTTGTTGTTGGTATTGATTACGCTGGTAATCCCCCAGACGTATACATCATCAAAGTTGGAGAGACTAATTGGACATATCATAACTTAGACGATCCTGCAGATAGATATAAATGTTTTTGTTTATCGGCATGCACTAGTCCAATATTTTTCAAAAATAATATTGTCTATGTATTGGGAGATAAAGGAACTTTGGGAATACTGACCATCAAGGAAAACTCAATTCCTAGTTGGAAATTTTATGGGAAACCCTTTCCGCGTAGAAGACTAAATCCAATCCAATATGTTTACACGGCAGAAGATGTCGACAACGAAGGAATGTTAGTTGTATTTCTATCTCACCATGAAGGGAAAGTAGAGATTTGGAGATACAAAATGAACGGAGAAGTGTTGGAGAGGGAAAAAATAACAAGTTTAGATAATAATAAGACACTGTTTGTTAGCTCAGTAGGATCGTGCTTGAAGCCATGTATTGCACCGGGACTAGGAAACAAGATATATTTTTCAATGTTTCACAACAAAAAGGGTGTTTTCTATTGTTTGGTCAATCACAAATATTACTCTTTTGATTATTTAGGCATCAAAGCTTATTCGAGTCTATACATTTTCAACTTGTTTCGACCAACATCATGCATTTGGATCGATGATTAATTGTATTGTTCCCTTTATTTTTTCCATTAATTAGCAATGTTGTCTTAATAAAAGCGTAATTATTTTGCCATTTTATGTTATATTTTTATGTTTTATTAGTGTACTTTTTGATTGCTAATTTAAAACTTACTTCAAACTAATATATAGTATTTTAACTTTATAAATATTATCTGCTCACATGCACAGTATATGTATATGTTAAATTGAAATAAGGTTACAACAAAATAGCGAGATAAAGTATATATTATCCAACCATGGTTTTAAGTATTAAGTTATTTTTGTTGACAATTTTTGTCGCTTAACATGGCTTTATACAATGAAAATTAAATCTTTACTCATTTTTGTACTTTTCAAAAGTTGGCAGAAAATAATTTATTCAACAAAGCTATGCTTTCACATTTTACTAGTTGCGGCATTTCATTTAGAAAGTCATATCCAGACACTCCTCAACAAAATGGGTCGCTGAACTATCCTTACCGATGTTAGTATTCCATTCCAAATTTGTGTTGATGCAGCATTTTTTGTTGTTGTTTTACCGAAAAATTACTTTTCAAAATAGAGATGATTTTATTTTTGACTTTTAGGAGTCGCCACTTAATTTTTAAGAAAAATCAAGAAAAACTTGTTTCCAAAACAATTTAAACAGAAAAATTATTTTGAAAATATTTTAGGGGGTTCGGGATTCATATTAGTGTCTTAGGAAGGTGTAAGGCACCTAAGACACTCCGCCTAATGCGGTTTTCCGGCGATTAACTTATTTGACTATTTTGTTTTAACCTTTGTATATTGAAGTTTGAACTTTATTAGAATTACTTTTTCAAACTTTGCAATTTTGAAATATTTATCGTGCAAATCTTCATTTAAGGTTAAAGCTTTTAAAATTAAACGAATTTGCGAAATACTATTGTTTTAAGACTTCGTTAAAGCTAAACCTTTTAAACCTTAATTCTACGCCAACTTTCAAATTTAAACATCTATTGCTTCAAAATTTTTTAGTTTCGAGTTTGATAAAGCGAAAGGCGTTCGATAGGGGTTTGGAGTTTTCTAACTCTTAAAACTAACGATATTCAAACAAACACACATAAACAGTAATAAAGAGAGAGAGAGAGAGAGAGATTTGGGTCCAAGTTTTCGGGTTCTGTTCGCCTTGACCGAAATTGGACCCATTCGTTTGTTTGGGTTTTCAACCCATTTCGTACCTGTCCTATTCTAAACATATAAAATAATTACAAGCAAAATAAAAATAAAAATAAAAATAAAAAAAAAATAAAAGGGACAAGGGCTTATGCCCATTACAAGAAAAATACAAAATGTAAAGTAAAGACATCCTCCAATCCGTTTCTTCAAGTTCTTCGATCTTCAGGGCATTCGATTGCGTATGACTCGGACGAAAGGGATTTTGAGTCCTTTATGGCTCTTCCGAAAAATGCAAGAGGTGGGAAAGTGGGAGTTCTTGGTGAACTCGATACGAGTTTTACATGTGACAAAAAAATATAAACTTATAAGTGGTTATTCATAAATGCTTGATATAAGTAGACAAGACCTAAACAATATCATTATCTCAAACCTATTTAATAACGATGTCATGCTAGTATTAAAAACAATAATGAGAAACCAAATAAAATGCCAAACTATTTTTTTTTAACATGTAAATTTGCTTATAATTTGTATAACAATATGCAAAATTAACATAAACCAACAGCAAGAAATTGTTCAAGATGAAGGCAGTCGACAATTGGGACAGAACACAGACTGCTTAGCACAACACTCGAACCAAGGCAACAAGTATAGCCTCTTCTATTTGCAGCAGACAAGCCATGTACACTTAACATTCGAACATTTCAACACATTCAATCCAAAACAGACAAAAGAAAGAAGGACCAGCTAGTTGATTAACAATATCACACGTCATCGGGCGACGGCTTCTTCAAAACAGAACAGAGTCATGGCTAATACAACAAGATCTACGCTAACGACGGACTCGTAAGAAAAAAGAGAGCAACACGAACGAACAGTCACGAACAAAAACAGAATCGATGCGCGACATATTTCGGATTCAAACAACCATAACGTCGGGGGTAACAACTCCCGTTTTCAACAATACCAACAGCAACTTAAAAAAAAACGATTAAGATGAAAAGTATACCTTCTTCAGGGCAGCGACTGAGACAACGAGCAAACAGCGGCGACCACACGCGAACGGCTAGACGTTTCGGATTGACGATCTTATGGGCCGATGTCGCCGGAATGGGAAGGCGATATCGTGACTGAAACCGAGGTGAGAAGCTCTGGTTTTGGATGCTTTCACCCAACAATTCTAAGTTCTGCCTTTTCGAATCTTTTCGATTAAAATCTCTAAAAAATCTCTTAATCTCCGACTTCAAAAAACCTTGTTAAAACTTTCGTGACCAAAAAAAATCCCCCCCTCTGTTCTTCCGAAACCGAACAGTGAAGCCAGAAGAATTTCTGTTTTCTTCAAGAAATTTCTAAACCAAAAAAATCCCCAATTTTCCGCCTCTCCCTCAATCTGAAGAGGGAGGAGGTCTAAATAGAAAAACCATCAGCCTTTTCGAAGAAGGGGCGGGCTAGACCATTTCAAAATTCGAAAATCGACCTCATGATTGGGTCAAACCCCTTTTCGACTGAAAGAGAAAAGGGGAACTTGGGCTGTCGGGGAATCTCGCGTGGGGTAGGGAGAGAAAGAGCGTGGGAGACACGGATCCTACTTTTTCCGGGATTCGCGGCTGCCTGTCTTCTCTTTTCGTTGGGTTGGTGGGTGGGGGAGACGAGGGAGAGAGAGAGCACGCGAGGGAGATGCGAGTGCGACGCGAGGGAGAACGAGCGTGAGGGTGACGGACGAGCGTGAGGGGGGTCTGTCGGTGTCGCTGGGTTTCAGCTTCTGCCGGGTTCACGCGAGAAAAGGGGAAGAGGAAAGGGAGAGAGCGAGCGTGGAGATGACGAGAAACGAGAGAGGGGCGAGAGGGGGGTCTGTCGGGGTGTTTTCTGGAGAGAGGGAGAGACGCCGGGAGACGCCGAGAGACGAGAGAGGGGCGTGGGGAGAGAGACTCGGGGGCTGTTTTCTGGGAATTTTTTTCTGGGATCCGGACTGTTTTTCTGGGAAATGTTTGGGGGAAGAAGGTAGGTGAGGCGGGTCGGGTCGTGGGTCGGGTTATTGGATTGGGTATTGGGTTGGGTTGTTGGATTGGATATTGGGTTGGGTTGTTGGATTTAATTCATGGGCTGGGAATTAATTGGAAAGGGGGAATTGGGCCTCAGAATTTGGTTTGTTCTTTGAAGTGGGAATTAATTTGTGGGCCGGAATTAAAGTTGGGTTGAATATACATAGTATATACCGGCTGTATACACACATATGTAATACCAACGTAGGTCAAAAATTGGGTGTCAACAGCTGTCCCTCATTTTACTCGGGTTGATGCAAGCAACTCGAGGAAAATGAAGTTGACCGAACCAATTTTGACCAACCCTAATCATTTTCTAAAAGAAGGATTTGACAAAGAGTTTAGGAATTATGGCCGAACCCTTGAGACGGGTTTCCTACATATCTCAGGCTATATGAGAATTCAGGCCACTTGTAGTTCGATAAGCTTGATTTACCGCACGATTTGAAAGAAATCAAAGTCATCTCGATACTGAATTATGAAGGTATCGAAATGCTCGAGAATAGAATTCGAGAGCGAATGTTGGAATCCAGCCGAGTTTTCAACATTGAATCCGCCTACATATCCTTAGACCTTCGGAATCAGGCTGTGTGTAGTTCGACTCGAATGATGGGGAAAGGAAATCTATTATGCTAGATTACCTTCGGTTTTGGACGAGCGACAAATTAAACGAGTATGAAAAAGGATGTTTGTAACCTCTTAGCCATGAATGTGTACATGGACATAACTTCCAAGTTCTTGGCGTATTGTCACTCAGATTGGAAACTTGCTTCCGATAAGTTGAAACCTCCGGATGCGAGACTGAAACTGACAGAACCAAAGAAAGACCGACATGACTCGAGAGGGGTGGTTCGATCGTGGTGGAAGTCGCTCCTCTGCTCGCGTCCTAAGAGTTTGACATTCCTCTTTGGACTATGTCCCAGTTCGCTGCTAAGAAAAAGTTCCACGTTGTGCTGCATC